>CABFVX010001132.1:44794-78601 GCA_902151425.1 Timema shepardi | reverse complement strand
ATATATATATATATATATATCCTACATATACAGATTAGGAAATAAAACATTTGCATTTACAGAACGCAGATCATTCCCTGATGGGTTATAAACCAGTGTTGCACATGAGTTCTTAGCGAGAAATGAGACCTCGCAGTATCTACCCCTCCAGCCCCTTACGAACCCCTTTCATCCCCCCCACCATCACAGACCCGCATTTCCCTGCCTTTCCCTAACTCCCATTCCGGGAAACCACTCTGATTAAATAAGACTCCTTACAGTAATTACCGGAGCCCCGAGTTTTAAAAGCCTCGAGAATGGTGGGTTAAAACATCGAACTACGCACACAAATAATGCACGAAAGAAAGAAAATAAGGTCAATATAATATTCAAGGGCAAGCCAGGCTCGTGTTGGTGATGTTGGTGTGCTTTGCCTGTAGGATTAAGGAAAATGCGATGCATTTAAAACTACCCTTCGGAATCAGAAGCAACTACTCGCAACAGTGTTTGTAACATATTTTAGGAGAAGGATATGAATTGCACTCAAGACTTCGTACATTTTTGAATGCTTGTAAAAGAAAATAGCTTTAAAAAAATAAAAATAAAATAAAGCGAGATAGTTATCAAAATAAAAGTCAAATATTATTTCGCTTGTTGCTTTTAACGTTCATAAGTACACTTCTTATACCCCTGAAAAGTAGGTCTTACCTTGACCGATTATGCTATGGACCTATCTTATAAGCCAGTGGCTCATAAACTGGGGTTCACACGTGACTTTCAGACGGTCGCCAACAGCTTTCAAGGGAAATTTGGCAAGAATGACAAGAGAACCAAAGATGGCCGGGAATTTTTCGAGGCGACTGAGAGAAATTTTCCCTTTTGATTACCTGATATTTATCATTTGTAATGACCAAGGGGTACAATCTAAAAAAAAATAGAACCATTGTTGTAGGCTAAGCTTTATCTCAATTAATGGAACCAACAATAATGAGCGTGCAACGTTTTAGGGTAGGTTGAGTGCATAGTATATATTATATTGGAATGCGCATGTGCTGTAGAGCTAGAAGCAAGCAGACAGATTAATTGGCTGGTGTGAGGAGATTTGAAATAACAGGTTAATGGAAAGCGTGTGTATCGATGTAAATGAGTGTGCCAAGGCAAAGCAATATAATTTGAAGACATCCATCGTGACAATTATCTAAAATATATGTTTATCCCCTAGTAAATAAAATATGCAGCTGTTTTAAATATATCTAACTATGCCTCAAGGGGAAACATACAATGTGTGAAATGCTGCGACACTCAAGAAGCATTATTATTATTATTATTATTATTATTATTAGCACCGCATCTTACTACCCGTTCGGGTTGTACACACTTACGCTAATGTGTAATGGTAGGGTGATTGTGAGATGAAATGGAGTACCTACAGTTTAACGTGGAATCCGAACCACGGTGGAGGCCTGGCATTCCCCACATTCACAGGATGTATTGTCAGAGGTGAAGGAAGGGTTTGGTAATCATATAAATCTGTGCCGGGACCGAGGATTGAACCCCGTCCGCCAGCACAGAAGTCTGACACCTTACCCCTAGACCACCAGGTCACCCCTCAAGAAGCAGAATCCGCTTTATGTTTTCGATGAACTTGTGAATCAAGCTTTACATGTATAAAAAAACTTTACTCACTGAAATCCCCTAGGAGAACGCACATCATAGATTGGAAAACACAGAAATAAAGACGCCCTTAAGGTTGGATGGCAAATTTTACAAAATTATTTTACAATGAAATCCTATTGATAATTAAATGGATTTGTCATATAATGATATCCAATTCTAGTACAATGTGAGTTGCCTTACTTTACTACAATATTTAACAGATTCTTAAATAAAACAGATACCTATGCTATTTGAATGAAGGCGTGTGTGATGAGTGGAACTGTTCTAAAAGGTGTTCATAGTCTCGTTCGAACTGGAACGAGGTGACTATCAGAAGTGAAGCCAATGCTTGGAGGTAAAGTGTCGGGAAAAGTTAAATTCTTTGTAGACTGACACTGGTTACTAAACTCTAAAACAAACTAATACGAAACTATTATTTTTCTTCCTGTTTTAACACTTTTTTTTTATCTGAATTTGGAATACTTTCGTGGGTCGTATTGAACCTGTCCGCGGGCCGCATTTGGCACCGGATGTGCTTTGGTCATTACTGTTGTAGAGTCACTTACAGATGAACCATTTCAACCAAATCACAAGAAGAGCGCCATTCTTCCAACATTTATTTCTCCTTGTAGAACGTGAAACAGTCAAGTTAACGCACGTCAGTACTGATATACGTACGTATATGTATATATATATATATATATACACACGTGGTCCTGTAGAATACTAATGTTGGTACCAACGTGAAAAGGTAAACTTAACCTAACTTTAACGTGATTTACATGCTAACAATGACTAGGAAACTCGCGCCAGCCAAACTCAACGGAGTTAAATGAGATTTATGGGGTCTGGGAAAACATTTGGGCAGGAACACGGCACATGGTAACGAGCTTTATAGCTATAGCAAAACAAAAGTTAAAATACAAGAGAGATTTTTTTTACCTCTGTTACTTTTTGTTGTTGTGACAATACGTCATTCACACATCATAATACAATTTTTTTTAAATAATTGTATTGACCACATAAAAGTTAGGATAATATAAATTACACAACACAAAACGTTGTGGCAGTATTCAACATTTAAAGGGAATCAAAGTCAACGAAATTTTACAAAAACAAATTAAAGGCTTGTTAAAGAATGGTATTTAAAATCTTAGCTTTTGTTGACGGGTTTCAACCCCGTTCATAGCAAGGCACTCCCAGTTGACTGTATTGACGCGGTATTTTTTTTTCCTCTCGTTTCAAAAGATGATTAAATATGGCGTAATATCATTAAAGTAGAAGGTTCGTGATACATTCTTGTTTGACCATAGTAAAGGAAAAGTGCTCTTACGGCTTTACTTGGCCTGCAACCCCGTTGTAGGTAAGGTCCGCAGCGCGCTAACATTCAAATTTCAAACTTTAAAGCTGTCGCGCATTAATTACTTTTCTTTTCGACTGTGCAAATACTGCGTGATCGAGTGTCATTTTATTAATATGAATAAATCCAACATAGTTGTAAAGCTGTTATTTTCAAGATAAAGTATACCTTGTGTTTAAGTGCGGCAAAGTTGTTGATACATTTAAATATTACTGCCCCATAGCGACGGGAGTGTAAGAAGACAATATTTTTAATAGGTAACGTCACAAATGCTACTCCTACTCCACCCCACCTCTGCGTGGCGTGGTTCCACGGACACCCACGAACACCACATAGGTATATAGCTTCATTAATTATATATTTGGGGGCATGATGGGTAAAAGGGTATTAATCAATGAGTTGACCGAAATGATTATTATAATATTGTATGCACTTTTTGTCATCCAATAAGCATAATGCTATACAATAATAGAAAATTTAATTATTTTTTTTACTTTGAGAAATTAATAGAGAGGAAAGTTTTGTTTGGCAATGGCGGCCATATACTTGTCCACTCATCTTGTGTTTCAGCGACCTTGTAAAAATGTTCTGACCCTTTATTCTTATCAGTGTTCACACCAACGTCAACAACACTCTCATTAACGTAAGCATCCTTTGATGTACTTGGTACCGATAGAAAATGTTCCCCTGGTTTGCTAGAGGGTCCACTTGACGCATCGAGTCTTCCCTTAGCAACATATCACGAAAAGAATGAGGTTAATGTTTTCTGTTTGTTTTTAATTGTTTCCATTATTATAGAGAAACTTGTAATAACTTGACAAAAGTATAAACACCCATTAAGATTAGCGCGCGCGCTGGTGATTTGATGATGACCGGACCAAAGTGACTCACTCTCACTCAAGACACATCAGCCTGGCATTGGCACAGGTGCAGTGGAGGGGCTTGAGGGTGCCTTAGCGCCCCGCCACTCTCTCCCTCTCACTGGCAAAACAAAACCTAACGTTCCGCTGTCTGTCTCACAAAAATATGTAGGCCTACTTTAGTTGAAACTAAATATTGTAAATGTTTCGTATTTATTGTAATAGTACGGTATCATAATAGTATTGAACTAGGTGATCAAAAAATATTTGTGACTGTGAGTATGAAACTAAAGTTAAAACGCTGATATTGCTAAATAATAAAAGTATTAATGTTGCAAGCAAGAACAGTTTTTTTATTTCAAACAAGGTGACCTGGCGGTCTAGGGGTAAGGGGTCAGACTTCTATGCTGGCGGCCGGGGTTCAATCCTCGGTCCCGGCAAAGATGTATCTGATTACCAAACCCTTCCTTCACCTCTGACAAGACATCTTGTGAATGTGGGGAATGCCAGGCCTCCACCGTGGTTCGGATTACACGTTAAGCTGTAGGTCCTTCATTTCATCTCACAATCACCCTACCATTACACATTAGCGTAAGTGCGTATAACCCGAACGGGTAGTAAGACGCGGTGCTAATAATAATAATAATAATAATAATAATAATAATTCAAACAAGTGTGGGAGCGCCGCTACACTACACCCCTGATACGGATCAGTGTGGATAATCCTCACGTCCATTTTTAACATGCACTGCATTGCCACCCAGTTTGTACCCAGGATTCTAACCCTCGAACAGAAGGAGCACCATGCCCAAGTCTGTCAGTAACTCCGTCAGCATGCCCTGGATGACCCAACCTTCATGTCGAGGATCATCACTGGTTTCGACCCGGAGACCAAACGACAATATTCGCAGTGGAAGAGCCCCAGATCTCCGACCGAATTTCCAGATTTGTGTTCATGGAAGGTCACCCTGACCTCTTCTCATCTTTCAGTGACGTTCTGCCGCTCCTGAAGCACGAGTGCCACTCAAAACACACTGGACGTCTCATAGATTCATTGCTGTAAGCCTGCTGCATCATTTGGAAGGTCTCCGTTCCAAATTTTCTTAGTAAGATACAGAATTTGATGTTAGCTCTCTGCTTGAGTTTGCGGTCCATAATATAATCGCAAACGCACCCGTGCACGCCATCAAATAAACTTGTGTAACACAGCCAATGATCTACACAGACTGATACCACTTGTCCTGACAGATGAAGGTCACAGATCGTCACACCAGCACACGCATCCCCATAGCCCACTCTGTTTTCATTTTACAGAACTAGTCTTGAAACTTTTTGATACCGCCTAGTATTAGGTTTGACAGGGGTAAATTACAAAATATACGTGTAAACCAGTAGGTTTAGTAAAAATAAAATAATTAACTCATACATTCAAATAAAATATTTCAAGAGTATTTAATGTATTTTTATAATCGCTAACTACTGTCCTTCTTTGGTACTTGAACTTGTATTATCAATACTCTTATGATCCTCACTTTACATATTATTATCTTTTTATCTTTTTTGAATACATAAGTTTTCTTAACATATTTCGACATTGTCTAAAACTTATTGGTAGACCAATAAAAAGCAAATAATAAAACTCCAAGCTGTCGGTCCACAATCGAGCTAAGCCAAATGATCGTGCACAGTCTGTTGGCGAAAATAGTACCAATTTCTGGGGATATATTTAGTGTCATGTGATCAACACAACAATCCCTCCAACCATTAATCTCAGTTTTCTAGACCAGAGATGCTACTTATTTATTTAAGTAGCTACTCATTTGTCCTCAAGAGGTTGATCTGACACGTTCCAGACTCACTGCTTCACAAAAAATATGTTAGCACCAAGGATCTAACTCGGGACCAGTGGAGCTGTAGCCAGGAATTATTGACGACTATACCACAAAGGTGGTCAAGAAAAAAGTCAAACTTTTGCAAAAGCTCGCGGGACACTGAATATGGGCTCGCGGAACACTGAATGGGAATCACTGTATTAGAATAATGAGTTGACCCAAACAAACATTTGAGTATAAGTACAGTAATTATTGTAAAGGTCGCAGAGTTTAGTTTTATTGTTATAAGAAAACTACCCATACTTATGTAATGTAAAGTGGACATCCACAGCCTTAAATTAATAAATATTATTGGTTTCTCCCTTTCAATGGAATCACAGTTGTATTGAGCATGCAACCATCTGATGTGGCAATTATATCCCTCTTAAGAAACGACCGTTAATTATATCAACCGGAAGCAAATAAAGGCAGTATTGTTGCAAGTAATGGACGAGTATACAAACCGAAAGGCGGTAGAAGCCAGCCAAGTTAGTGTGGCGCGTGTAGTATATCTAACCAGGGATTGGCGTGTGACTCGAGTAGCCTATTGCGCCAGGGGTTGGTGCAGCAACGTAACGCTGGGGTACATTGGTGTGCTGCTGTGTATTAACGAGATGAGACGGGACGAAGACTGTGTTGCACGAATGAGTGGCATAAATAATAATGATACTAATAATATAAATGTTACCCGCCTCGGTGGCGTAGTTGACTAACGCGCTTGTCGTGGAGCTCGACTGCTGAAGACGGGGAGATAAAGGTTCGAATCTTGGTCGGGTGAACTATGGGTGGTTTTTCCTAAATGTTTTTCCACTCTCCTACCACTCAAATGCGGGTTCACTTCCTTTAATTCAGACTTCCCAATTCAATCCATTAGCGTAATTAGTACTTAAAGCGTGTAACCCGAACGGGTAGTAAGACGCGGTGCTAAATATTATTATTATTATTATTAGCACCGCATCTTACTACCCGTTCGGGTTATACGCACTTACGCTAATGTGTAATGGTAGGGTGATTGTGAGATGGAATGGAGGACCTACAGTTTAACGTGGAATCCGAACCACGGTGGAGGCCTGGCTTTCCCCACATTCACAAGATGTCTTGTCAGAGGTGCTAAATATTATTAATATAAATGTTGTGTGTACAAATAATACACGAGTTACTGATGTATTAATCCTAGAATAAGTAACACGACCTGTATAGTCAGTTCAACTTAAAAGGTAAATGACTCCGTGGTGTGGAGGTAAGTGCACCTAGTTACGAACCAAGGGGTCCCGGGTTCAATTCCCGACCGGTATCTAAGGTATTTTCCTTGAAAGGGGAATCACCACAACGGTCAGCAGAGTTTGACCAATTAGTTAGGTTTCAGTTAGGTTTAAGTATTTCCACACCCTCGTACTATCACCATCATCTAATCTCATCGGGACATGGAAAAAGCCTCAACGGAAAGGATGTACAATTAGTACATTCGGGCATCACCTGTACACCGGTGCATTAATACCGCGTAGTATTACCACTACTGGTCTGTGAATAATGTAGTCCAGACGCGCAATATTATATTTAAAGGTAGAAAGCCACATCAGATGGTTATTATAGCTTTTTGTACTACTTCATAGAGGAATCAAACTAGGCCTGCAAACTTTAAAGACAAACTGAGTGTACATTGAAAGCAATGTTTTGTTTTACATAATTTAATTATCTTAATATGTTTCCAAATATTTTTGTTTATTTACTAGGGTTGAAGATATTCCAATTTATATAATGTTTTCTAATTTTATTTCTCAATTATGCAAGGTGCTATTATTTAATTAAATTTACTCTTTAATACTTCACTATACAAAAAACACCCAGTTTGAATGAAGTGCCCCTCCCCCCCCACAAGTTATTATTAAAATATAATTATGTATTAAAAACATATAAAAGCTTAAGAGCTTTAGTCAAATCAAATTCAACTAAAAATACAGGTGGATAAAAGCATAGGAAAAAATCTAACGATATTGTAAAAACCTTAGATAAGAATAAATTTATACCCTGATTTTAGGTATGTAGAACAGTTTCTAACACCTTATCTCAGTAGGTAGCATATCTGTATACTGACTTAAGGTCCCGGGTTCGATTCCTGGCAGGGCCGAAAAATCTATAATTGGTGAAATGTGGGTTAGCCCTATCCCGGTAGTTAACGAATGAGGGCTGGATGTTGCGTCTTTTCAAGATTTAAGTTAGTTCATAAGTCTAGAGCTGATATAATCAATCAGTTCAAAAAGTCCACCCTAAATATCTCAAATTAATGTATTATTATTATTATTATTATTATTAATGGCGCTGTGTCTTACTACCCGTTCGGGTTATACGCACTTACGCTAATGTGTAATGGTAGGGTGATTGTGAGATGAAATGGAGGACCTACAGTTTAACGTGGAATCCGAACCACGGTGGAGGCCTGGCATTCCTCACATTCACAGGTTGTGATTAATACACGTCTTGTCAGAGGTGAAGGAAGGGTTTGGTAATCAGATCAATCTGTGCCGGGACCGAGGATTGAACCCCGGACCCCAGCACAGAAGTCTGACATATTACCCTTAGAACACCAGGTCACCCATCAAAATTAATGTAAAAAAGTACCTTGTAGCTACTAACAATTTTAATATATTTGTACATTAAGTCATGTTTGTAACCACACGGCGTGTTTGTATAATAGTGTAGTGTTTTGGATTGTGAATGGCAAAACGAGTATTGCACGGTTCTATGATTAACTAGTAAACAAATAGAATAGAGGCGCTGACCACATAAAGTGTCAGCATTCCCGAGGGGAAACCGTGCCAATCGGCAGAATAAAGAGTGGTGTGACCAGCTATCGAGGCTAACTACTCATAATCTATTCTAGGGGGTCACTCTGCCCATTTTGGGGGCTAAGCGGGTTAGGACGTTGGCACATCAGTAGTTATATTTGAGGGCTACAGCTCGAGCCCAGGGTAGCGGGGTTAGAAGACCGCGTAGGCTCCCCTAGAGGTCAGAGAGGCCATTGGTTATTCCCTGCAGTACTTTGTTCGTTCCTAGGCTTACAAGTAATCTTTCAAGTTCTTTTATATTTCTAGTATCACTATCAACATCACATTAGTAATAGACAGGGTAGTACTAATAAAAATAATAAACTCCAAATCAAACGTAAATCACGAACCCACACAATCATGTATCCCTCCTCCTCTCCAACCGATCCTCAGCTGTAACGCATCCTAACAAGATTTAGGCCCACAAACACGTAACACGTAGGAAAGGGGGATGGATGGTGACATGTTTTCCGCAGCTGTAACTTTTAATAGAAACTATAAATACCTATTAACAAACCGCTAGACAAATAAATATTGACAATGAGAAAGGAATAGTAAGGGACGTGTAAGTTAAATCACGTAGATACACTAGAATGTGTGTATCTTATCAATAAAAGTTTGCAAATGCAAGAGCTTCAATGGCCAAAGACAATCCGGTTTTACCATAATTGAGAGAAAATAAAACTTAACACTTAATTTATATCGAGGCTGTTGTTTAAATAAAAGCAGAAATTCTAATTTTTAATACGACGTGAAACTTGTTGACGAAGAGAGGACTACGATCCCTCGACATCTATTAGTTTTTTGAGGCATGATGGTGCAGGCTGACGGAGAAAGGCGATCTTCCACCGGTCCTCTTTAATCTCCCTCGGGTCGGGGCAGGGGGGAGGGGGGGAGCGTTAAGTGCGACCTGCCAAACGCTGTCAGTGCCCCACACAATGTAAACGCCGACCATCATCTCCCAACGCGACCCTTCAACACGTCTTGACGGTGAAAAATGATCCTCCTCCTCCTATAAACCCAAACCCCCTATTTCCTCTGACAACAGTCTACTTGCTACAACGTTCAAGGTTTTTTTTGTCGCTCCTTTTTATTTTTTAATACCTTGTGTGTCAAGAACGCGGGAAGGCGATGAAGGTGGCATATGGTTGGTTCTCCATGATTTTATAAGCAACTAACGTTCTCTTGTCGAACAGGATACAAACATTTACTCGTGGAGAGTCAGCTTGCTAGGGTTAAATAAAATATTAGGATAGTGGTCATGAATGAAATGGTTAATTATCATAAAATAACGTCTTTGAATGTAATGTGTTTATTAAAAACATAAAGTGAACAACATGGTTTGTGAAAGAAATAACACTCAAGGTTGCCACTATTTTCTTACTAACAAATTCCCTGTATTTTCCAAGTTTTTCCTGTAGGAATTCCCATTTTTCCGGGTAGCTTAAATTTAAAAATATATATATATCATCAAACTTACTAAATGTGAAATCGTGTAACTTATGTTTAAAACAGGATGATTTGAGGTTGATGGGGAAATACATCTTCTATCGCGTCACAACCCTTGTTTAAGGGGTAATAAGACATGTTAGAAGTTCAAACTTTGAAAAGTGTGCGTAATTATTCAGTTCACTTCTTTATCTTCCCAAAGACCAAATATTTTTACCTGTCAGTTAAATGTCCCCAATTAACAATTATTCCATTACTTTTACTACATTTCTAAAAAATTATCTGTTTACCCGGTTCTCTATGTGCGGGATAACCCTGACACTATGCAATAAAAAAAAATGCAATTTAACAAAAAATCAGCACCCACAAGCATCGCGACGCCACCCAGAGACTCTAGCCCAGACACTTCATCTTGCCACACACAACATACACGATACGCCACAGGACTCAACCTATTGAAAACATCCTTTTGTTGCGTTGATGCACAGCTCCTAAAATTCTTTTCCTCCCATTATCCAACATTCTCGCTTCGCACGTATACTACTTTTTGTTTTTTAGTTTAGTTCCGTGTGTCAACATTCTTCTTGTTTCGCACGCCAATCTTTGTGTTTGGAAGGGAGGAGCATGCACGAGACTCCTCTTTTCATTTCCTGCTCGTAAACATCTCCCCCCTAGCCCCCATTCCCCGGGCCCTAAGCATCCTTTCCCCTCGCTTCTTGCTGCTTCCGAGAGGGATGTGTGCTGCTGCTTCTATTGCCTCCCGCGCTCAGCTAGGTTCACTAAACGAAGATACCAGCCACTTGCTAAAAACAAGCTCTTCAAATGTTCCAGCGTCGTTTAAATAAAAACAATAAAAAGAACGTTTGATTCTATGATTTCTAGTTGAATAAGTGACACTTTCTTTGGCTTGATAGCGCCAAAGGTTTACTTGGGCCGTGGAAAGACAGTTTAGCGAGGGACTTTAACAGGGTAGGGTGTCTATCGAATTATGTTTTTTACATCCTTTACTGATGTCAGCTTTTGGCCTGGTGCGATTTTTTATTCAATACATTTATTTTCCACTACAGGTTTGCTAGGACTGTCGTAGTTTCATATGCCTTATAATCTAACTTAAGCCTAGGACAGGCACAACATTCAGTCCCTGGCCGTTAATTTATCATTGTGAAAGAGGGAAACCCACATTTCACCAACGACAAACTTTTCGGCTATGCTGGGAATCGAGCCCGAGAGTTTTATCTCAAGTTACGCTACCGACTGAGCAAAGCACCTAATAATGTAGTAGTAGTAGTAGTAGTAGTCTTTATTTGGGAAAAATTAAAGCCATTGCCCTTTCTTATACTTAACTCACTTAATAATAAAGAATGTACATTTAATATTTATGTGCTAAATAGCTTATTTCATGTCTTTTTCAACACCTACGAGCATACATGCATACTCATGACTAGAAAGTTATTAAGTATCCCCAAACCCACTGAGATGGTCACGTGGTCTAACGCGCTATTATCACCGTAGACTAGACTGCTGATGACTGGGAGATCGAAGTTCGAATCTCGGTCAGGTGTATTGAGAGTGGTTTATCCAAAATGGTTTCCCACTCTCCCTCCACACAAGTGTGGGTACACTTCCTATAAATATTGCCTCCCGAATCCCTAAAATCATTAGCGTAATTAGTACATAAGTATATAACCCTAACGGATAGTAAGACGTGGTGCTTAAAAAACTATCCCCTAAGAGTGAGTTTTCATTCCAAATTTCATAAACTCTAATTTCTTAAGAATGTTTTCATTTCTGAACTATGCCGTCACTAGGGCTAATCTAATTTATTGACTTTTATGACTAGTATAAGAAGACAATTAAATTAAACTCATCATTCAAACAATTTTATAAAATATATTAGAACAAATTGGTGTATACGCCATAAATATATGTTTTATTAGGTTAGAGAATATCATAATTAATTAATATCGCCAACAG
Source organism: Timema shepardi (assembly GCA_902151425.1). NCBI lineage: Eukaryota > Metazoa > Arthropoda > Insecta > Phasmatodea > Timematidae > Timema > Timema shepardi. The sequence goes on along the minus strand of CABFVX010001132.1, from coordinate 66,627 downwards.
TAAGGACTGGTGTTACTAGCTGGTTATTTCAAAAATTGTTCCATAAAAGGAGTAAGTCCTATCTTGTCGTGTTTGTCAGTGACTGGAAAGGCCTAGGTTTAAAATTCATCCAAAGGGAAGTACAAGGAGGTTTTTTTTAAAGAAATGGTTTCCTACACTCTACTCCACACAAATGTGGGTGCACTTTTTCTTAAGTGCGTCTTTCCTAAGCCTCATTTTATTAATTTAAATATGCGAATAGCTCAGACGGGAATTGAAACAAGGACCACGGAAAAAAAATTCAGTCAGTCTAAAGTAACTATTATAACCCATTTCGATGGCAGTATGATATAACTATTTATTCTAGCAGTAGATTGGACTGCCGATGATGGGTAGATCGAGGTTAGAATCTAGGTCGGGTGTATTGAGTAGTTTTTCAAAAAGAGTCTTCCACTCTCCCTCCACGCAAATGTGGGTACAATTCATCTAAATACAATCGTCCTAGCCCATGAAACCATTAGTGTAATTTAGTAAACAAGCGTACAACCCTAACGAGTAGTCAGCCGCGGTGTTAATAAAAACTATATTATAAACATTTTTTTTTATTTCTCAACAAGTATACGATACATTTTTCACACACAACTTGTTTAGCGGTGTATTAAGACCCACAACGGTGGGAACACGGACAAAGGCTTTTATTATTGTTTATTCCAGTTTTCCGGTGACGGGTAGGTCAGGGTTCGAATTTCGACAGGGTGTACTGGTGTTTAGACCCCCGACCTTCCCCAAACTTTTTTCACGCAAATTCGAGTATTATTCCTTTAAAATTCTGCCTTCATCATTCCTTCCCCATTAGTTGGAAGTGTAGGGAACGTGCATTGTGAGAAGTATTTTTGCATTTTTATGGCAAAACTTTTTTTTTCACATAATGAATCAAATATTGCTCTAATATAAACCAAAAGTTTAATTTTATTCGCATAGTGATATCTACAATTGTTGCATACCTATCAAAGGTGTTCTAGAATTTAATGGCAACTTTTTCTTTTCATTATAAAAAGTTGCTCCTCTAATGCTACTATGCTCTCACACCCGCCTCGGTGGCACAGTTAACTAACACGCTAGTTTAATGTTGATCTAGACTGCCGAGGACGGGGAGATCGAAGTTAGAATCCCGGTCAGATGAAGTGGGTGGGGACTCAAAATGATTTTCCACTTTTATTTCAAGGAAATGCGGATTCACTTCTTATAAAGTCAACCTTCCCAATCCCCAATTCAATAGCATAATTAGTACTTAAACGTATAGCCCGAACGGTAAGACACGGTGTTAAATAGTAATAGTAATAATAATAATAATAATACTATGTTCATGAAAGATATTCAACAACTGTTGATATCACCATGTGAAGAAAATTAAACTTTGTATTTCTACTGAGAAAATAATATATGTTTTTGAAAAAATAAAGGATTTTGCTATTAAAAAAACTGCGTAAACATTGTCTTTAATTTGAGTTACCTACACTTCCACCTTAAATAAGCGGATAACCCGGACGGATGCACTATCCAACGACAGTGATTGAGAGTGAGTGCTTTATAAATATATATATATAATCTTCCACAACTTGGGCTGATGAACGAACGCTACCTGAGACGTAGGGCGGTCATCTATCAACCGAATAGATCCTCCTCTTTCACCAAGAGACTCGTCTAATGATTGAAGGTTCCTTGGGGCTGAGCTATGAATAACCTTAGCATCCTTTACATTCTCCTTAACAGGTGAAAACAACTAGAAGGAAGGAAAAGCCACATCAAGCCCGATAGCAGAGACGTCATTCAGATACTTCTTGAAAGGAAGTAATCATTGCGCTTTCAATGAAAAGAGGATCACATTTAAATATTCATCCTTGTGTAGGTAGGAAAAGTACCAATCAAAAGAGGAAATTGGGGGGTAGGGGGGGCGAAACAGTTGATAATAAATTATTTTGAGGGCGTTTCTACTCCACTTTCCCCAAAAAAGAAGAGAATTTTCAATTAAAACATTGGAGTACCGACAGGATTAGTCGCATTTGTAGACTATTGTTACCGGGTATCAATCCTAACCAATTCGAACTTTCATCATACTTTCAGGTTAGCGCTAATAAAGTCTTTATCAACTTAATTTACCTTTTCATACTCATTAATTAAAAGATTAACCACGCAGGTGGTCGAATGATCTATTCGAATGCCAGCCGGGTGACCTTAGGTTGGTTTTTCCAAAATGGTTTTTAATCTCCCTCTAGGAAAATGAGGGCAGGTCTAATTTACTCTAAATTTAACCTTTCTCATCCCTAACACATTAGTGTAATTAGTAGGCGTACATATGCCTACTGGCTGAGCCGCTAGTAAGACGCTGTGCTAAACAAAGTTAATAACTATTATGATTTGTTTTAATACTCTCTTGCCTTTTCGCGTTCGCGTCATCAGAGAATGTTATCTCCAGGTCCGTGAAGTTGGCAGCACCTACAGAGGCACAAATTATGAAACCTATACCAACATTTAGTGTTGAATTGGTGCCACAAGAATATCATAATTTTCACTAAAACAACTAAAAACTTTGTAGCTTCACGTTGTACATTCCCTCCCTCACTCGAAGACAGTTAAGAGGGGTTTACCAACTTTCTCCCTCTCCGAGAGTTATGATGACTATTCATCTGTCTTTGAATGATTGTATAGTCCAGGGATGGGGAATCTCAAGAAAGTGGAAGGACACGTGGCACTTCACGGATTACTCATACGGCCACACATACTTCTTATAGTACATTAGTTTTCAAACTTGTGACAAAATATGATAGTGCACTAAACATAGATACGAGATCGATTAATATTCCAACATTTCCATTTAAAAATGACGATTATTTATTTAAATTAATTAAATATACCCTATTTGTAAATGTATAATTTATAAGCGGTGAAGATAGAAAAAAATTGACAAAATATGCGACAAGGCAACACCAAGAACTTAAAAAAGTCGAAAGTTCCCCCATCCCTGGTATGATAAAAAAAAGGCAGTATTGCGATCACGTGCTAATAGCCAAAAGAGCAAAGATCTTGTTGTTGTTTTTGTATCGAAGGTATAAACATTACGGAGAAACAGTATTTTAAAAGCTCTAAGTTCTGAACTTGTGAACTTACAAACTAGACAAGAGTCTAGAATTTCATTTCTTGGGAATTATTGGGCAGTTAGAAAGAGACCAGTATTCCCCTATACCTTTAACAGTTTCGTGTAACCCGCATAGGTAGTCGAATGAACTAAGTCACCACTTTTGTGACTGGATTACTGGATGGCTGAGAGGTCGGGGTTTGAACCCCGATAGAGTATATTGAGAATAGTTTTCCACTCTACCATAGAATTTTTTTATTAACGTTGTACCTTCCCCGTCTTTTTTGCAATCATGTAAATTTGCAGCTAGCCAGGACGGGGTGTGCAGCGTTTTAGGTGTTTTAATGAAAACTATGGTGGCACAAATTTTGGGGATACGATAATATTGTGACACAAATTCAGTACTAAATATTAGCATAGATATCAGAGTCTGCTTTTAGGTGTTTTCTTTAAATCTATGGCGGCATAAACTATAGGAGATGGATATTCTTGCGGCACAAATTCAGCACTAATTATTGGTATTGGTCTCATGTGTGTCCCGTTACGGGTGCTACCAACTTCACGGAACTGTTTGTTACCTCACCTCCCCTCCACGGGTGTTCGCGTCGCAATATCAGCTCCTCCACATCTTTAGTGATAGTGACGGATGCAGGTTCGGAACTAATAGAGGTGATAATACTTGAAAATTATGAGTATTTTAACTTTGTATGGTAAATGTTAATTAACATATTTGTATTAATGCATTTACTTATAGACCGTGATCGGGGCCAGCACAAGAGTTTCATACGCCATATAAATAGCCTCTTTGTGATTTAAAATAATGATAATGTGCCAAATTATTGGACAAACGAAAGTAAATGACCCTCCGCCCTATCTTCCCCAATCATGTGTGCAAAAACTTTTACTTTCTTCCCCTTTCCTTCTCCTAATATTTCCGGCCACTTTTAATTAAATATTAAAGTTATTCATTGCTAAAGCTATAAAAGTGACTTAAATAATGTTCATATATTTAACTAGGCAAAGTCGTGTGAGCTAATACTATTATTATTATTATTATTATTATTATTACTATTAGCACCGCGTCTTACTTACCCGTTCGGGTTATACGCACTTACGCTAATGTGTAATGGTAGGGTGATTGTGAGATGAAATGGAGGACCTACAGTTTAACATGGTATCCGAACCACGGTGGAGACCTGGCATTCCTCACATTCACAAGATGTCTTGTCAGAGGTGAAGGAAGGGTTTGGTAATCACTAATACTGTTACTTTTGATAGTTAAAGTAGTATGTAGCCTAGAAGCTATCTATACCTATGAAATAATACCAATAATAAAGTAAATCTTTATCAATGTTACCCACCAAAATATATGTTTGCATTCCCTGCGAGACTCTTCCTACTTTAGTTAGTATAGGTCTACTACATGTGTTTGTTTCACGTGACGGTTGTAAGCTTTTGTCTAAATATATCCCGATCCTAGTGCAACAATTTCCATTCACGGAGAAAGTTTTGTGTGCGTTTGGTAGGAACTTGTCAGTCGTTGGTAATATATGATCCATTTACAGTGATGAAACGGACCACCGCTATATCGAGCCTTGATCAATATGCAACACATGCGTAATTACTTCCTAACCCCAATATGTGCCAGCATGCTCCACATTCAGTATAGATATAGCGCCTCACTTTTTTTTATTGGCATATGCAACTATATATGACTTTTTTTTAAATACTTTTGTTGCTCTTTTGATGCATGCAATTGACGTTTATGATCAAAAGTTTAGAATGAGGTGCACCCGAGGGTAATTGGATGCACTTCAATCTCGCTCTGTCCTAGAATAACTGGGAGCTTAGTGAAAATATTTTTTTATAGGTTCGTTTAACGACTTAATATAGTGAGGTGGGCATAGGAAGGATAAATGAGAGAAAATGTACCTGTATTGACGTGTAGAGAGAATTGTAAAACAACAGTTAAAATCACATGTAAGCCCGATTGAGACTCAAACCCCAACTCCTCATCGATGACAATTAAAAGAAACTTAAGTCTAAAGCCTAGGACTAAACTAAGAGAAAAAGGTTTTACAGTGACTGGGAGATCGGGATTCGAATCTAATCTCGTTCTAATAAATGGTAATTTTTCCTAATAGGTTAAATTATAACTATTTTTATGAAAGAAGTATATAAGAAACTCAGGAAGCTGGTTTTTTTTCCATTTTCGTCATTAATGGTCTTTTTTAGGTATTCAACGTGAATTTTATGAGCCGGCTGATTATATAATCAGACTTAATACTGAATTGAATAAAGAACAGATCCAACACCTGGGCCGTTAATTAATCACCGTGAAAGAAGAAATCCCAATATCACCAATTATATATTTTTAGGCCATACTGGAAATCGAGATACGGGATTCCCAGTTCAGTAGGCATACACGCTACCGACTGAGATAAGGGTTGGACGTAAAAAAAATTTACGTCTCATTACTAATTCGGGCTAAACGAATTTAATTAATTTAATGAGTTTTTGATTTGTGATTAAAATGTAAAGGAAATGTACAAGCATAAGAGGGAGTGAGAAAGTTTTTAAAGGAACAGCTATCCTTAGCTGGGGGTCCCAACTCCCAAACTCTACGTCAAAAGACAAATCAGACAGGCTTGACGCGTAGCCCACCGATGCGGGGGTAATGTCTATAGTGGTGTCCTGTACTTAAGTAATTAGATTTAACCCGATTATACAAAGGGGTGTTTGACAAACCAGCCTCCCCGTGGCTATCACGGCTTCGCCTCAGTTAATGTGATTCATTTGCAAATAGTATGTCGAATTGTGGTAACCCCCCTCCCCCCTGAACCCCTCCATTAAATTATCAGGCGGAACGCATTTACTTAGAATCAATATCAATTTGTGTTTGTCAAATACTGCAAACTTGTGTTTTTACAGTTTAATGGGTTTCTGTCAAATCTATTTGTATGATGAGGTAACGTAATTCCGGATTTCATGAATTTGAGCAATGTGCACATACGTCAAGAGTTTTGTTCAATTAAATGCTAGACTCACTGAGTATATAATAATATACTTAAGGAGGCTGCTTATGGCTCATCCAAGGTAAGAGAGGTGATGAGTGACAGCTTTAATTGTTTTTCATTTATTTTAGGTATTTAACGTGCACTTTTTGAACCGAAAGATTATATCAGCACACATGAATTTCTATGAATGAGCGCGAAAGAGCATACCAATTTTGCCAGGAAAGGTATTTTCATTTACCTTTCATGTTTTTTTTTTAGATGCCACAATTGTCATGGGATCAGCGGCTTTACTTCCTCTTTGAAGGAAGATGCACTACGGATCTTTATCGCGCAAGAAAAATCCGTCGAATCCAGTTAGGTTTGAGCCCACGCGCGCCCCAATACCAGTGAGGTCGACAAATTACAGATAGCTAGAGTTTCTTTTGTTTTTAAGGGGAATTCATGATTTGCGTTAGTACGCTTTGTGTACTTGTGGCGCGCTCTCATCTTCACTTAGTTCGGTTAAGCGATTACATTGGTATTTTTACAAGTTTCAGGGGCGTTATTAAAGTAATGTATGAACGCTTTAATTGCGTGGATTATTGTATATATATTTAATTCAAATTAGGTTATCTTGTTAGGTTGTATAGATTCTAACGGCGGTTTACGAACCATATTTATGCACTTCAAAGTAAATTATAAAATTAAATTATCCATTGTTACTTAGGTATAGGATTCAACGGCAATTGCTGAGACATATATTATAGATTAAACCACTTTATCTTACTATCCTTGTATCTGCTTTGGTAGAATACATTACTTATTATATATCGATATTTAAAGTAAATTTTATGGCTTTGCAATTTCATGTATATAGTTTGAATCATCTTGAATTGATTGTTTATTGCCAGACTACAAATTGGCTCTCTATGCCATTGTTGAAATATATGATGTATCATTATTACCTTTATATTTGACTAAATTCAAAGTAAAACTATGTTTTCTCTTGTGATCCCATGGTTGTTCTTTACACACGCTTCCCGATTATCTGTGGGTGTCCCACTTTATTGAAAACATTGGTTGGCAGTTACTAATGCCAATCTGTTCGTAAATAATCATTATTTGTTTAGTAATACTTTTATTTTTTATTTAGCACCGCATCTTACACCTCATTTGGGTTATCCGCTTAAGTATTAATTAAGCTAATGGGTTAGGAATGGAGAAGGTTGAATTTGAATGAAGTGAACCCGCATTTGCGTGGAGGAAGAGTGGAAAACCATTTAGGTAAAACCTCCTCCAGTTCACCCGACCTAGATTAGAACCTCAATCTCCCCATCATCGACAGTATAACTCGACACGAAACTAGCGCGCTGGCCAACTACGCCAACGCGGCGTGTCTTAGTAATACTAAATTACCAATAAAAAGTGTTATCAAACTATTATAAAATAACACTTTCTACTAATGTTTGCAATAAAGAACACACTGCTAGAAGTGACTTACCTACACTAGAGCGTAGATGAACTCTAGGTATTCGAGATATTGCTTATCAAATGTTACGATTAGATTAAATAATGACAAAACCTTTAACAGTAAACGGGTGACCTGGTGATCTAGGGTTAAGGTGTCGGACTTCTGTACTGGGGTCCGGGGTTCAATCTTTGGTCCCGGCACAGATTTATCTGATGGCCAAACCTTTCCTTCACCTTTGACAAAACGTGAATTAATCACAACTTGTGAATGTAGGGAACGCCAGGCCTTCACCGTGGTTCGTATTCCACGTTAAACTGTAGGTCCTCCATTTAATCTCACAATCATCCTTACCATTACACATTAGCGTAAGTGCGTATAACCCGAACGGGTAGTAAGACGCGGTGCTAATAATAATAATAATAATAATAACAGTAAACGAAGGAATTTTACCGGAACTATCACAAAACCATTTTCTATGACCCAATCCATATTGAACTGTAAATATTGTTTAAAAGTTGAAATTTCCCCTCTGAATGATCCAAAAATCCACATATTTTATTTGACCACTAAGAGCTAAATGCCTTAGAAACGAAAGGTAGCTTGGAGGCCTATCTTTTTAATCGAATGATGTAATTTAATTGGAGGGGTCACTACACAAATAGTATTGGCACTTTATTTTCCTCCTACAATTTTTGTTCTCCTACTGCTGAACAATCCAGGTAAAGTATTAAACCCACTTGGTTTCTGGCGTCTTTGGTAATTTGTGCTCGAGAGCACCTTAAACACGGATTTATTTGTTTGAATATCATACATATATTTTTTTAGAACATATATTTTACCACACGGACTATTTAAAGACTTAATAAGTTAGGTAAAGTGGATGGAGAAAGTTTGTCGGCATTAGCAAGAATCGAATCTCGACCTAACCGTAACAAGCAATCCAATATATTGTGAAGTTGGTGCCTTAGACGATTTGAACAACTCTACAGGTTTCCCATAAGAATAATAAAAATAAAACAGCGAAACCTCACACATAAAAAGCGCGGAATGATCTTTCAACGGATCTTTTAAAATTCCCCAGCGAAATAATAGGCACGTTAGGTGAACTTTCTTCTCAATAACAAACAGGGACACTGTTGGATGATTATGCACGCATAGATATCTTTAAATAAAGAGGGGGCAGAGAAAAAAAAAGCTAAAGCAATTTTAGCAATTTTAAGTGGAGTATGTAAGAGACGCGAGGAAAGATCAAGGCTTTTTTTTTAACGTTTTTATAACAAAACTTATTTTGGTGAAAGTAAATCAAATATTGCTTCTATACAAAAAAAAATAGTTTAATTTTCTTCACGTGGTGATATCAACAGTTCTTAAATATGTCATGAGAATAGTGGCATTATCTAAAAACCTTTTAAATGAAGAGAAATAGTTTTCATGAAATTCTAGGACACCCTTGACAGATACTAAACTACTGATGAGGTCATCGTGGGAAGAAAATTAAGCTCTGTGTTTGTATAGAAGCAATATTTGATTTATTTTGATCAAAAAAAGTTTTGCTATAAAAAAATGCAAAAACACTGGCCTTTTCTCGAGTCCCCTATCACCCCCCCCCCCCCTTATTAATGCAGCGTGCGTTATTTTCTGCTGTTTTAACACCAATATTATCGTTACAAAGGTTGTTACTGGGGATATTTATGATTAACTAGTTTTTTGTTTGCTCCTAGTTGATTTTACCCTCTCATTTCCACACAAATGCGGGTACATTTAATTTAAACTCTAGCTTGCACTTTTATAACCCATTATTGCAACTATGCTAATAGCCAGAACGTATAGTAAAACGTTGTAAGGGTGGGGAAAAAATATATTTTTTCAGGATAAATGTGAATAAAATAAATTAGATTAAAATATGTCCAATTAAAAAATAATATTATTTACTTTTAAACTAAAAAACAATCGAGCCCAAGTGCCCAGTGAAAGTTCTGGCGTTTAGTGAAATTTGAATAAATCTACACTTCAATACTTTTTAAGAGATGACTCAACTACAATTTTATAGCATCGGGAACCCGATAGTAAAAGCGTTCGTACAATCTCCGATCAAGGTAAATTATACATGGATGTTTGGAGTGCATTTATAAAACATTTGTAGATGATTTTTAACTAAATAAAAACTTTTTTATCTGTTCATATATATAACGTGCTCATTTTTATGAGGTGAATAGGAGTGCAGGCAAACTGCCTGCGACTAAAGTATGTGTGTGGGTTTTATTTTACAGCAGAGTTAGTTTAATAATTCTATGTGTGTCATTTACTGGTAGCCATCTGTTAGTTTTATTACATGTGCACAGCACTGTGAACAAATAATGTTATTTTAGTATTATTGTGTGTTTTACGCCTGCTTAACATGGAACTAAGTATAATGGACATATTTGGTTATTAGTCTGCACCTAAAAACAGCGGTAATTAGAATTGTACAATATACAGGGTGTATAGATGTATATAGGAAATGACCGGTGTAGTTAGTACACTCAAAATAACAGAAAAAGTCCGTATTAACATATGTTCTATGCTCGATGGTTCCTGAGATAAAGCCTTCCAAGCTTCAGCTGGAATTGTTAATAGCCCTGCATGATACACCCCCGTTGCACCCATGTGAGTGATGTATTACTGCTGGTACACAGACAGGGCTGCAGCTACACGAACAGGAGTGTGTGTTATTTTGAGATCTACTGTCCACACCCCAGTTACTTCCTACATAAATCAGAACATCCTGTAGTAGGCCTATTCAGGTTCATAAAGAATAAACTGTGTAAAACAAGCATTCCCCCCCCTCTCCTCATTTCCCCCCACTCCTCCTAAAATAACAGACACCTTCTAATAATCGACATTTGTAGTTCAAAGTTGTTGGTGTTAAAATACATATTTATCTGAAATTATAAAATATGAAACGAGCCGAGCTAAGATGCCTTGATTCCGAAATTTAGTACTGTCAATCATGATAATCATTAGGTAACTTATGTAAAAATTGTAAAAAATTGACATTTTTAACTCAAGTGCAAGGTATAGTAAGATTTTAATTGGAAATTAAAAAAAAAACACAAACACATAATGTGACAGTCAACATAAATAGCAATTTATACATCACTATTATTATTTTATAGGTATTGATACTTTACTTTACATCCATTACGGTTTCCAGACTGTGATCTGGGTCAGTTTTTTATTCAAGCCATATATTTTCCACTACCGGCTGACTAGACCTGTAGTAGATTCATATGTCTTATAATCTAACTTAAGATTAGAACAGACACACCATCCAGGCCGCGGTCGTTAATTCATCATTATGAAAGTGGAAAATCACATTTCACCAATTATACATTTTTCGGCCATTGCGGGAATCGAACCCGGGACTGACCCTTACCTCAGTATACAGACACGCTACCGGCTGAGCCGAGGTGTTGGATTAGGGATCGATATTATATATAATACAAGAAATCTGCAAATTATATATGATTTGAATTAAGAATATATTATTTAGTAATCTTTGTTATTTTTGAAACTATTCTTACTACCAGCACAACACAACACAACACAACATAACATAATAACACAGAAAATTAATCGTGTACATTGAAACAAATGTAGGTACATAGTAGCTTTTAAACCAAAGAATACAAAATAAAAGGACACAGTGCCAAGCTAAATATGTTCTAATGACGTCATAAATTTAAAATGACGATCATGTAAATGTTCATTTAAAATCAAGCATGTATAAGTTACTGCTCGAATGAAGATTCTACATCTATTACAGGGAGAGTAGCGCTTGAAATATCATTGCCAGTGGTGGAAAGAGGTTATTCTCTCTATTCCCATCCTTTATGAAATGCAGTTAATCATTTTTTGGTGTCGAGTGTGAGGGTGAAAAAAATAAATCATAGAGACGTTTGAGAACGGCGTTCACTTGAACACTCCTTTTACCATGAAGGGTAAAGTACATCACGCGTAGGAGTAGAGAACTCGCGACTAGTTATAAGATTTGTATTGAAAACATTGGTTGAATGACACTAGTATGGAAAAAAAGTTAATGTATAATTGATTTTGTCATGACTAATTGAAAGGACAATAATATTATAGCTCAGTAAATGCTACATTAAAAAGTATTAGATTCACACTTGAGCACACAGTGCGGCGGAGCACTTCTCGCCTGTGGGAGTGAACAGGAGTAGTTTCTGAATTGTATTTACGCTTACAACATCGCAAATTAACCTTTCGTTTATCTAGTTTTACATATATTATAAATTCAGAAACATCGGGGTTTTCACGGATGTTTCTTGTTTTTCAACTTCATCAAATAATAAAGATACAATAACATCTAACTAAAGTGCGTTCATTACTCTTGAAGAAGAGAGCTAGGGTTCCACACGTGCAGCGACGCAAAGAGACGCGCAGCACTGCGGATACGGTGTGTGTGGAAGCGTCACTCTCGTAATAAAGCTGATTACTAATTATGTAGAACCGGGGCTATGATCATGGGTACTCAGATGTCATTTCTAAATAGTTGTCTTCGTGCAAATTCGGATAAATTTTCTTTAAATGTTACTTTCATATCCGGTAGTAAGACTCTGTACACACAATGCATGTCCATTTAAACATACACCTCAAGTAATGAATAAAGATGATGAGGGTTAAGTCGAGCTAATACAGCCATAAAAGGGGGAGGAGATGAGAAGGCATAGTTAAAATAAAGAGCAATTGCATTAGTACACATAGGAGATGGAAAAATCCACAAAGATAAAACACACGAGGAGAATCACCTCCAGTCATCACCCTCTCCCCATCATCGTCAATTTTAGTATGTTGTGAACCCGATGCCTTAGACCTCTAAACCACTAATGTGTACAAGAAGTGATGGCTATTCTCAGTTGAAACGGAAAAATTACCGTACATCTTCTTTGTTTGATGAACGTGGTCTCTGAAGAACTAAGTCCGGCAGTTAGACACTAGACATTGAATAAACAGGTAGCAATCTCCTTAAACCCATCAAGATGTGTAAATCATTGAACAAAGCACCGACTCAAAACGATGATGTGAAAACTTTCACCCGGTTAGCTAGGAAACTTGGGGTAGAATTTAAAGCGGCGTTTATATTGAAATGGAACACACAGACGGGCGGTCGCGCGCGCGCGCACACACACACACAAAGTCTAAACTAGCTCAATTCGTTGTCAAGTGAAGAGCTAATTAATTCTCGCATCCGACTGTCAAGTTCTCCATTAAGTCTAAACGCAAGCCTGTTCACGCAAGTTAATTATTATAGAAACGGCGCAGTCTAACACACGAGGTTATGAGCCATAAGGGGTAGAAACATGTTATAAACAATACACCCTAAATATATCAGGGCATTACAAAACGAATTAAAAAGATCGAATGTGTGGTTTATCGTGCACTCACAAATAAGGGTTGAAACTCGCGGCATAAGGTGTGATGGAAGGGACCGCGAGTTAAGAGTCCATATTTTTACATAACAAAAAAAAAATTGTTGTCCAAAATTAATCTAATATTTCAACAGTGGGTACGTTTAGTTTAATTATCCTCATATAGTAATCTCAACATTTCTTTAATATCTGCCATGAGAATAGAAAAATCTGATCAGAAACTTTTTAAATTAAGAGAAAAAATTATGTCCAAATCCCGCGATACTTATGCAAGTTATTCAAAAAAATATTAATATTACTTACTACGTGTATAAAATTAAACTAAATGTATCAACTTAAGTAATATTTTATTTATTTTAGCCACCAGTTTATTTTTGTTGTAAAACTTGTAAAAATACTGGCCTCAACTTAGCTTTCATCCCAATAAACCTAAAGAGAGATTATAAACAACTTTCTGGTACGTGGACGGGTCCAAGACGTCAACCACATAAAAAAAACTGGATTTTCGGTGAGTGAGAAGTTGAGGGTCGGCCCCAGATGGTGAATAGACAGAATATCACCTCCAAACCAACTCGTGAATAAGAAAATAAAATCGTATCAACCCTCTTCCTACCCAGAACTGAAAAAACGGTGACCACCGCAAATTACCCATAAGGCACCGTCAAACCCGAACCTCACCGGCGTAAATCATAAGATAAAAAAAGCCTACCTCACCAGACACCGAACTACAGTGTACTAATTAATAATTTTATAGTTAACTTCAGTGGCTGCATGGTCTAAGGCGCTACTCGCACAATAGACTAAACTGCCAATGACAGGGAGATTGAGGTTTGAATCTCGGACGGATGTACTGAGGGTGGTTTTTTCCAAATGGGTTTTCAATCTCCCTCCACGCGAATGCAGGTCCACTTCCTATAAATATAACCTCCAATATGCATAAAACCATTAGCGTTATTCGAACATAAGCGTATAACCCGTACGTATAGTTAGATGCAGTGTTTAGAGAAATAGTTTTGTATTTTATTACAACACCATTTCATCTGTTTCATTTCATCAGTTATACATTTAATATCACAAAGATAAGAGTTGGGACAATGATTTGTGCCTCTAACATTAAATCAGCCTATTATTCTCAGCCTGCAAGACGCATCTGTCTTTCAGACCCGGGACGGGGACAGCTATATGGCACACAAGTTTTCCAGTAAGAGCTCGTAATGTGCTCAACAGAACGCGCCTTATCCACATGAGTGTTGGCATTTGTACTTTAGGTGTTAACAAACTTTTTAGACCAGAGGTACCATATCTATGCACCAGGAGAAATACATTCTGGAGTCCGCATAAAAATTGTACAGTAATATTAATAACATTCAATAACGAGAGTTAAATTTTAAAGGTCTTTTAAAACTTAATACTTGAAAATATATATATATATATATATTTATTTATAAAATTCATATTCTTAAGTCTTGTGCAAAAAGTTCCATTTTCAAGATGAAGATTTTAAATCAGTATATATCAGTATATTTATTTGTAAAATTCTTCCCTCGGAAATTTTGTTTTTAAAGTATAATTTGTTGAAATTTCTTTAAGCTGTTCTTTCTCTTTTAAACAAAATTCGTTGGTACTAGCAGATAATAAATAGGTCTTTCTGCAAGCCAATATTCAAACATAAAATAAGTTTGTCATTCCGCAAGGACCGAGTTTTAACAAAAGTTTGCCAACATAAAAGCCAATATTATTTTACGGGGATTTGTTTTAAAATAATATCTTGACGATGTCGTCACGGTCTTCAAAGTCCTTATTTTTAAGGCTTTCCCTTTGAAGCTTTTAACGAGTATGCACTTGACATGAGGTTAAGTAAGAGGGATGATGCCCGATGCAGTGTAACGGAGGGTGAAGAATGGTCAACCGTGGGCGGACCTCACTTTAACAGGAGCCCGGAATTCAGGGGGCAAAAAGAGGCCAGGATAGGTTTGGGGGGAGGGAGGGGATCAAGAGACGAATGACCAAGCCAAAACGGGCTCCGCCACCAACTGCAATAAGGAAAGGGGTATGGAGACTCCGTGGAGGTCCTGTAGTTAGTATCGTGATAGTAATTGTGTGTATTGAGTGTTTGCAGTACTTTTTCATCAGAAACAAATTTAAGGACTGTTGTAACGTTGATAAAAGTAAAGTTTTTTCCTTTCTATCGATACCTCGAAGAGTATTATGATCGTCAAAAAAATCTAACTCGAGATTTTGATAAATGTTGAAGTTTCATTACCAAAAGAGCGGTCTATCGCAATGCCGCCTCGCCTGTCTGTACCTCGGGCTAAGGCCGAAACTATTTTACCGATTGGGCTAAGATTTGGTATCTGAGGATTTCTTAAGGTCCCCCCTCGGGATTTTTGGAATTATATATCTACCCCTAAATTTAAGGATAGTTTAATGAAGGGCAAAAAGAAAACAAATCTTATTTTCTCGAAATTCGTTCCGACTACTTTGATTAAATTTTATATCTAGACATTGTTTATTATTATAAACACGAATGCAAGGTAAGACTTAGGGACCATAGTGTGATCAGACAGAGTAATACTTTACCATGCACGTTTCCATGATAGCGAATATGAGATAAGGTCATAGTGTAGACGTATTCATCAAGGAAAGACTGCCACCTTTCAGGGTAAACGGAGATAACGTTCAATACAAGGGCTATAAACTGGCTATACTAAGGGTTTGAGATAATACGAGTAACATAGAGGGAAAGTACTCACATTAGCATGGAGAGAGGGTGGGGGAATGAAAGTGAAACTAACATGTGCCACGCCCAGTGCACCCAGTAGGGATTCACACACCGCCTCACAATGCGCAATGCGGGTTTAACACCGCTGGGTTTTAAAAAGGATGCAGTGACCGATTAAGTGTTTTATTTTTATTTTTAGAAATAGAGCTAAGAAGAGTAAATGTCCTAATCATAAAATTATGATTCAAGTAATTTACGACAGGAAGGGTTTGTGTGTGCGAGCTAGCTCGTCTGACTTTTGATTCGGAAAGCCTGGGTTCTATCCCGACCAGCTGTAGAGTTTATTTTTTTTTCAACAATTGCGATTTCCAACACCTAACTTGGAGGGAAATGCTTATACAGTCCCTTTTAAAACGCAGCCCTTTCGTCCTGTTTAAAGTTAGTTTCTATGGGTTTTTTTCCATCGTGTTTTAGAACCCGGTGAGGCTATTCGCATACATTAATTACGTGAATGAAAAGTGAGAAAGGTAGAATTTTATAGGAGCTGTACCATAATTTGCGTTGAAGTCGAATGGGAAATTATTTAAGATAAAATACCCTCAGATTACCTGACCGGGATTCAAATCTCAATCAGCCCTCGAATGCAGTCCAACGCGAGATTGACAAGCTTAAAGAGTCAAACATACAATGCATACAACAGTGGCGGAGGCGTTGACTTTCATTGCATTTCGTGGCCGTTGATTTGGAGGTCAGGGTTCAAACTCTTTCCGGCGTTCACTGTAAGGTGGTTTTATCTTCCTAATCCTTAGATTAACTAATTAACTATCGTTGTGTTGAAGGTAAAAAATTAGCTAGCTTATTTTTAGCAAATTTCAGGGGGAAAATTTGAGTTTAATAAAATGTAGTGATTAATATATTTGAATTAATTAATTATGGAGTTATCCTGACGTGTGTATAGTTTGTTTATTAGATCGATGATTTGGTATTTTGATAGGCGGATTGTTTTAGGTTAAGAGAATTTTCATAAGCAGGCATAGCCAAATTCTTTTAAATGCAAATATTTATTTAAAATACGAGATGGAAATGAGTTCAATATGTATTTTAATATCGAGAGTGATATTGTGCAGGAGTCCTAGAAAATCAAAATGGCATACGTCTAGCTATAAGTAATATTAAACACAGTACGTCAACATAGTGTCTGTCCTAATCAATGCTCATAAATCATAAACATAAGTTTATACTCCAAGCTGATGTGGTTTAGGAAAGGGAGGGGGTGGTGAGGTAGACGTTTGAAAACATGTCAAGCCACAGCAGTTTAGCCTAGATGCACAGACGAATGGAAACATCCAAAATGTTTGCTGTATTTAACAACGGACGCAACGACCTTTCTAGCTGATAAGCATTTTTTTTCATAAACAATTATTAAAAAAACACAACCCAAAAGCTGACTATTCTATGAATCAATATTGAATCAATATTATTTTTCAGGGATTGGATGGTAGTTGCATTTTACGATGCACCAGCAGCAAATTTGATGACTCAATGAAATGAGAAAGAAAAACCTGACCATATTTGAGGATTTTGTAAAAAAAATATAGTAGTAGTCGTTCAAAATCACGGTCATTTTTAATGTTTTATTTAGTTACTAGCATGAAGTACCCAGCCTTACAATAATAATTAAGGGTTAAAATAGTAAAAAAGGGTAAAGAGTTAAACTAGTATTTTTTAAAGAAAGTACAAGGTAAAAAGGATTAAAAGACTAAAAAGGGCAATATGGAAAAAAGCGTAAAAAGTACAAAAAGGGATAAAGAGGGGAAAATAAATATAATTCTTTAAGCCATTTTTAACCAATAATTTTAAATTACTCCTTTTACCATGATTACCCCTCTAACCCTTTTTTTTAACTATTTGTTCGTTTTAACCTTTTCCCCTTTTGGCACGTTTTATCCTTTTATCCGTTTGACACTTATTACCCTTTAATCCCTTTGTATCAATTTTTAAAAATATATCTTTTTCCAAGTACCCGGCTTTAACTGGCAGATATATAGTAAGGTAAAAAGGTTAACAATGTAAAAAAAATGTTAAAATATAAATCAAATCTTTTTTTAAAGGATAAGAAAATAATAATGGAAAAAGGATTAAAAGTACCAAAAGGGTAATAAGATAAAAGGTAAAAAAGTTTTAAGAAAAATGGTAGAAAGTAAATATAGTAAAAAATATAAAGGGTATAAAAGTAAAAGGGGTAAAAAAATCACACAGAAAGGTAGTGAGCTATAGTATATTTATTAAGAACTCTTCCATTTCCTGGGCTTAAATTTTGAATTTGATATGTTCAGACGTAATTCGGCTCTCCAGGAATGTCTATTGACTTACATGTCACACTTATGTTTTATATCACACCAAATAGTGTTGTTTATATTAGTTTTAGGAATCTTGAGGGAACCCACTTTCCCCATTTGATGTTTCTTAATTTTAAAATATAAAAATTGGATCTGAATGGTTGTTTGAGGTGGTTCTTATAGCCACCTGACAAATTTCAATCTCCCACCACACTCAAAAGGAATTTATTATTTGAGTTTTGGAAATTTTGCAAAGAATTATTAGACCCTTTTTTGAGTAGTAAATATTTAATATCTACTATGTAATTGAAGTAATATTTATACACCACTGGAAAATTTAATCTGCCTTACCTGAAAAATGCTTTTATTTTCATTCAACCCTCCTTCTCTCTCTTTTCTCAAATTAAACTCTTAGAACTTTTATGGTTATTTGAAGTGTTCTTTTACATTTTTGCCAATTTTAAATTTTATACCACATGGGAAAGTAATTGTTTCTATAAGTTTCGGAAACTGATAAACCACCCTTCCCCGCTTTCAATTTAAACAATTTCAGCTAAGAAATATTGAGACGAATTAGGTTATCTAGAGTTTTCCTTTTAACTGTCCACCAAATTTCAATTTTCTACCTCATCTAAAAACTTGTTTCAAATTGTAGCCTCCTCCCAATTCCTTGAGCTTCAATTTGAAATTTCCCAATTTAGATTTTTCTGGTTGTGGAGGGCAATCTTTCCACCCTTTTTCCAATCAAACATTTAACTTTCCAGGCCCTGGTATTGATAAAATACACTGATCAGTAAATCAGTGAGTCACACACATTTCTGCCCCTCCCAACCCTCTTAGGGGATTTAATTTGAAATACGCTCAAAAATACCTTGCCCAATTCCAGAAAATAATCGTAATTTTAAATTGCAGCCATGATTTTAAATTTCAACCTTTTTCCAATACACCTTCTTTGAGAATGAACTTTGAAAAAATTTCAAAAACTTCTAGCCCAATTGTAGAAAAGAGCCTTAATTTTAAATTCCAAGTATCTACGTACACTGGTTCAAAAAACACATTGATTAATTTTGAAAAATTTCAACATCCTTTTTCCACTCTGAGAAATTTCGCTAAGCCCCGGCTTATGTCTTGTTTAAAGCCTAAAATGCACTTTCATGCCAAATTTCAAGTTTCCGAGCAGTGTTGCCAATTTAGCGACTTTGTCGCTTTACCTGGCGACTTTCAAGGGTCCGTAACGACTAATTTTCAATTTTAGCGCCTAGCGACTAATCCGTCGACTGGCGACTTACAACTTTTCTTAATTTTCTATCAGGTTCAGAATAATTATTTTAAATTTTAATTATGTATAATTTTGAACTACTATACTGCAAGAACGCAAAATGCATTGCTTCGGTCTACGAAGAGCTCTAAAACTATCTATGTATCATTCACAAATCACAATGAAATTGTTCTGGATCAGGGGATCATCTTAGTCCACTGATGTAGCTTACATTCAGTTCATATTTATGTGCGCATTTGTGGTTTGGCGACAAATCTGACGACTTTTAATTTTTTGTTTAGCGGCAACATAGCCACTTTCTGGTACTAATCTAGCTACAACACTTATATGGTCGTTTGGTCGTTGGCAACACTGTCTCCAAGCCCAGATACTGGAGAGATGCGTTTTCCATTATACACACACACACACACACACACACATGAGAATGAAGGGTTAAAACTAAGCCATTATTCGCGTTTTTTTATGTGTGTGCCACGTCTTACTTTCCGTCCAAGCTACCCACATTTAATAACACTATTATGGTAGGGATGAGGAAGGTAGAAACTAAATTAAATGTACCTGTATTTGTGTGGAAAGAAACTATACCCTTTAGCAAAACCTTAGTGCACCTGGCCGGGATTCAAATCACAATATCTCGGTCATCGGCAATCTAGTTCAACATGATCGTGAGGCGTTTGACTATGCGACCACCGAAGCGGATTAAAAACAGATTGTTCGTTAACACATTCCGTTGCGTTGAAGGTCGTATTTCTAAAATTTCTAAAAAAGTGTGATAGTCGCTAAATATTATCATAATGGTACCAATACTGATGGCCACGTTGTCTAAGTCACTTATTTGTTAGAATAAAAACAGAACTCTTTTGTGTTAAAATGTCTAACCAGCTATTATTATTATTATTATTATTATTATTAGCACCGCGTCTTACTACCCGTTCGGGTTATACGCACTTACGCTAATGTGTAATGGTAGGGTGATTGTGAGATGAANTTTATTATTATTATTATTATTATTATTATTATTAGCACCGCGTCTTACTACCCGTTCGGGTTATACGCACTTACGCTAATGTGTAATGGTAGGGTGATTGTGAGATGAAATGAAGGACCTACAGTTTAACGTGGAATCCGAACCACGGTGGAGGCCTGGCATTCCACACATTTACAAGATGTCTTGTCAGAGGTGAAGGAAGGGTTTGGTAATCAGATAAATCTTTGCCGGGACCGAGGATTGAGCCCCGGCCGCCAGCATAAAAGTCTGACACCTTACCCTTAGACCACCAGGTCACCCTCCCATATTTATAAAGAAATAGTTCAACTTGTATTTGTATTCCCACAAATATTTTAATATTCTTTCTATATTAACTTTTACCCAATAATATATAGATTTTTTTAACAATTTAAAGCTACAAATATATATAAACAAACATATTATGGAGATAACTTCACAACCGATAGCCAAAGCCGTACAGCAAACAAAAATGAATGACGTGTCTATATTTTACACTTCCTTCTCTCTACTACAGGGTCTTTTCGAATATAGGATAAGAGGGTTTTAACCAAACTTAAAGGTGTAGAAGGCGGGTAAGGGAGATTGGGAAGAGAATTATTTAAAACGAACGCATATATATAAAAAAAAAAAGGTTAGTCCATGACGAGAAGCCAAGATGAGAAAATAGCGTTAAATTTTAATAGCTTCTCTTCGGCAGTCGTGGGGGCACGAAAATGCGTGCCAAATATAAGTTGAGGATTTTAAGCCCTGTGACATTTATCTTAAAAAAATTTAATCTCCTCATCAATCACTTGAATTTAACTTCGTTCAACCGAGATATTCCGTAGCACTGAACCTAGCATCCGCCTCAGTGGCGTAATTAGATAACACGCTAATTTCGTGTTGAGGTAGACTGCCGAGAACAAGGAGATCGAGGTTCGAATCTAGGTCGGGCGAACTGTTGTTTTTAAAAAATGGATTCTCACTATCCCTCCACGCAAATTCGGATTTACTTCCTCTATATCCAACCTTCTCAATTCCTAAACCATTAGCGTAATTAGTACTAAGCTTACAACCCGAACGTATAGTAAGACGTGGTGCTAACCTAGCCAATCCTTTTTAGGCATTATCATGAGTTAAATGTATATACCTTTCTAGTAGTCACGAAATAATAATAATTATAGACCGTGAATCAAAATAACACTCCAGGTAAAGCAGAACGCTCCAAAACGAACACAAGATGAAGCTTTTTTTAAATTGTTTATTAATTCGACCTTTAAAAATATAATCACCAGAATCGGTGGTCGGGTGGTCTAAGGCAGCGATTCTTTACCAGGGGGCCACGAAATAATAATTAAAAATGTTATTTACTTATTACGAAAGTCAACTATCTTAAATTTTACGTTTTGGAAGAAAGAATTCGATGATCGTCATCATTTAAGTACAGTACACACTCGATTTTCCGGGGTATGGTGGTGAGGGAGAGGGGGGGGG
>CABFVX010001132.1:15302-44769 GCA_902151425.1 Timema shepardi | reverse complement strand
GGGGGGGGGGGGCACTTATAATAGAAATCACGGCTAGTACATATAATCCCCATCTGTTTGACATCGCCATTTAAAATTTGCTGCCCTTTATTCATACTAATTTATGTGAAAAGGATTTTTCCACGGTAATGAATATTAAGACAAAGCAGCGAAATCGACTCCTAATCCACTCTTGCATGCGAATATCATTAGAAAATACAAATGAAACCAAAAGAGATTAATTAGTGGAAAGTGTTCAACAGCAGAGGTCCCATTAAATACATTTAGGTACAATAAAATATGTTTTTATTTGTTTGTTATTACAATCAGTAAATAAAGCCACTATTTTAGAATAAATTTTAATGATTAATATGTTAGGATATTTAGGGGCCCACGAATAATAAAAGGTTAAGAATCAATGGTCTAAGGCCTTAGACTAATCATAGCCTGGATTGCTAGCGACAGGGAGATCAAGCTTTAAATCCCGGTCAAGTAAAATAAGGAGTTTTTCCCTTAATCGCTTCCCATTCTCCTTCTAAGAGAATAAAAGTGCATTTACTCTATATTCTCCCTTCCTAAATCCTATCCCAATAGTAAACTAGCCCGAACGCGCCTTGTACAAAAGTATGGCGAAAACATAGTTTGTCAAAATAAAAATAAATTATTAGAAAGGCTAATTTTGTTCTGTGTATTTTGTAAATCTACTATTTATTTTTATGGCCACCAAAGAAAGAAAGAAAATTTATTTTATATTGTATCAAATACCATTTTTAGATGTCCGGGCTATCCACATATTGAATACTAATGTAGCAGCATCCATGGTAAGGGAGATTAGGAATCCATTTAAGAATAACAAACTTAGTATAAAACCGGGATTTGATACCTATACTTCATTCACGGTAGGAGTTTACCTCTGAAAGGTCTTTTTTTCCTACCAATATCCTACTATATAATAGATTTCTGGTAGGGAAAAAGGCCTTTAAGAGGTAAACTCCTACCGTGAACGAACTTTAACTTCCCCATCAACAGGGAGTTAGACAACACGAGACGGACATCTTAGTCTATGTGCACACTGATACAAGTTCTTATAACTTTTTTTTAAACTATTTTGTTTTAGAAAACAGATTTGACCGTTTAAAAGTTATTTCTAGTTTTGAATCAATGGGACAGACAAAAAAAAAGTAGTAAATAAATTACTACTTAACAGAAAAAATAAATGGTACGACACAATCATACAAACTTTCTATTATTGTGTATTATAGATTCAGATATTTTTTGTAAATAGCCAGTTGGAACCAAATCGTTAGAGCCATTTGTAAAATGTTTCAAGTTTTTGAAAAATTAGTCATTAGTAAACTAACCTTCAAAGATTTTTTTCCCTAAAAAACAATTATATAGTGATATTTGGCATACCAAACAAATCATTATATATATATGTGTGTGTATGTGTGTGTGTGTGTGTCTCTTATGCATTTTAAATTAAATCATTAGAGTCGTTGGAATTTAAAAACAATTACTCATTAGTAAACTACCCTTAAATCAAGGGCTAGGAAGAAAAGAATAAATAAAAAAACTGTGGAAGAGCCCGATAATGTCGCAATATATTATTATTATTATTAGCACCGCGTCTTACTACCCATTCGGGTTATACGCACTTACGCTAATGTGTAATGGTAGGGTGATTGTGAGATGAAATGGAGGACCTACAGTTTAACGTGGAATCCGAACCACGGTGGAGGCCTGGCATTCCACACATTTACAAGATGTCTTGTCAGAGGTGAAGGAAGGGTTTGGTAATCAGATAAATCTATGCCGGGACCGAGGATTGAACCCCGGACGCCAGCACAGAAGTCTGACACCTTACCTCTAGACCGCCAGGTCACCGTCGCAATATAAAGTTTGAACTAAATCCACCAAATTGTTTTGAATCCGTGACCAGGGACAGACTGACAAACATACATGGGATGGGGACAGACAGAATAGTAAAATCCAATTTTTTGGGTTCGCGTCCATATAAAACGTAAAAATGTTATTATCTCAAGAATTTTCCACGATCACAATAGTTTCTCTTGATATGATATAGTAAGCAAAAAAACTTTATTTTTGTGCATCATGCTAGAAAAAAGTGAAAACCACAAAGTGTTAACACCGCCATTGCTATGGTCATAGATGAAAACGTTAGCCACCGATTAATTAGAGAAAGCAGAGAAATTAAAATAATCTCCCTGCCCAGAACTAATTTGCGCTCGTTCCACAGGAAACCTATAGCGAGTCGTAAAGGCGGCGGCGACGCAGGATCAGAGCCGGGTGGAAAACCTCACCACAAGAGGAACGAATAATGAAGAGCAAGGCGACTGAAGCAGCGTAATTAGCGATGGAAGTTGGGATAAGCGGCTAGGCGGGGATTCCGCAGATATTCCGGGCCACGGGTTAGGGGGCAAAAGAGAGGACGGGCTGAGGAACAACTAATTAACTAATTAATTTTAAATCTGACAAGCATGAGTAGGAAAGAAGTGGAATGGGGAGAACATAAAACCTATCACGTCCCTAGAGACAGAATCACTTGCGCGTGATGAATAATCACGTGTACAAATAAATGAAATCGAGGGATGTAGGGGTCGTATGAGGTGTGAGCCATGTTTGATCCGTCGTTACACCCTAACCCCTCCCCCATCACCTGAACAACACCGCCTCATTGGGTAGCGTTTGTAAAAAAAATGTGTCAGATTATAACATTAAATTATATCAGAGCCGTTAATGTTGTGTGGTAACAGTGTGATATATGTAATCTCTTTCTTACAGTATTAAGAACATCGGTTGACTGGAAATTTAAACTAATCCAAACATGAAATGAGTGAATATATATATAGAGAGAGCATCATAACGTCTTAACATCCGTTCGTGTTATACGCATATGTAATAATTACGCTAATGTGTTTGAGATGAAAAATATTGTATGTAAAGGAAGTGTACACGCATATACATGAAGGGAAAGTGGAAAATCCACCATCAGTACACCTTACTGGGATTCTAACACCAATCTCTCTGTCATTGGTTGTCTAGTCCAACACGTGAGTGACGTCTTAAGCCATGCAGCCACCGAAGCAGGTAATGTGCATACAATTAAAATTCCTTTAAATATGGGTTGCGGTTTGATATTCAAGATATTTTAAAAGCGATGCCCATGATCATTTCCAAGAGCTCCGTTTTCTGTCACTATGCCCAGAAAACAACTTAATTAACGTACATTTTCCCAGATTAGTTTCTATAGAGACGCAAAACGTGTAAGGTTATCAACAGATAACAAGTTATTCAGCATCGTTTGAATGCTCATCAAATTTTACCTATTGATAGAGGCAGTATCACCCGAAGTTTCAACAGTTTCGAGGTTAGGGAAGGTTTTAGCCGGACTATTCGATAGCGGCGTTAGTAAAACTGAGGCGTTGGTGTGTTGAAGTCAGTGTGCCAACTCTAAGCGACAGCAAAGTCCGTCTAATTAGATAAGGTCACGCAAAACAGTATGTCCTTCAAAATGGTAATTTTGTTATTTTCGTTCACACCACAGCGAATACGTTTCGTGTGAAGGGTTACACAAAGTTAAATAAATTATATCACACAATCGCACAAACTTTCTCATATTGTGTGTTATAGCTCTGAAGAAAATTCTCAAAAAATTGTTTTAGTATTTATCTAAAATAAATTAATTCAAGTGTAGTTTACTTACGGCAAATTATAGAAAATTTAAATGTTATGGAAATTGACTTTAAAGATTTAATTCAAAATGGAAATCTGATAATTGTTTTTCATGACTAATAAGAACACGTTTTTATTTTTAGGAATATCAAATAATGTCATGGTAGTTGAATTTTTTTTTAATTTGGATTTTTTTAATATATATATATATATCGTTCGAATATATTTTTTAGGAAATCCAAATTAATATATATGCTCTAAACTAAATCGTTCATTTTTTTAAAATCCCAATTTAATTTTTTTTTAACTACCATAAAGTTATTTGATATTTCTAAAAAGAAAAACTATTACTTATTCATAATGAAAAACAATTAACAGATTTCCATTTTGAATTCAATCTTTAAAGTCAATTTCCAAAACATTCAAATTTTATATAATTTGTCGTAAGTAAACTACCATTGAATTAATATATTTTAGATAGATAAAGATACATTATTAGCGATACGTAAAATAATCTCCCGATAACAAGTTTTAACCAAATCGCTTAAGCCATTTTATTTTTAACATTCAAATTTAAAAATAACGGTCATCAGTAAACGACCCAAAACAGAATTTTCCTCCAAAAACTAAGAATACAGCTTTATTTGTCGTGTTCATGTCAAACACTCCCCAAATATACATTTTAAGCAAAATCGTTACAGCCATTTTCAAAATAATTCGAAAATTCAAAAATAACTCCTCAGTCAAAGACCCTTTATCGAATTTTTACCAAAATAAAGTACACAGGGTTATTTTTCATGTCAAACACTCCCAATATACCCATTTGGAACCAAATCGTTGGGGTAATTTTAAAAATATTTTCATTTTTAGAGAAACCAGTCATCATTAAATTGCTCATAAAACATTATCTTAGAGGTGGTTGGTCAACATTTAAAGCTCAACTCTTTCAACCACGACCATCTAAAAATATATTGTGTTCGAAAACTTCAAATCTGTTTAACATGCCTAAGCCATTGGTGGGTACGCGGTCTAAAATGTCAAGCTCATTAAGTCTGGTATGCCGATGACTGGAACATTAGGGTTCTACTCCCAGATATGCGTAATGAGGGTGTTGTTTTTACTAAATGGTGAGCCTCTTTCTCTCTCCACAAAGGCAGGTACATTTCCTATTAATTTTACCCTCATCATCCATAATGTATTAGTGCAAGACATGTGTACAGCCTAGACGGGTGGTATAAACAAAGCATCAAAAATACACCTTGACAACACCTTTGGTGATATTTTCTCAAAGAGAGATCTTCCAAGCATAAAATTAATTTGGAGACGGTTTGGTGTTCTGATTTAGTTTCACTTATACACCATAATTCACTCTTAGCCGCGTGGTATAATGGTCAGAGCTCCTGGCTAACAACATAGGGGGCCCGGGTTTGATTCCTTGCTAGTATCTTGGGTATTTTCCCCTAAAGGGAAACAGTCACCGGGGTATGGTTAGTTAGGCTTAAGTTAGGGGTATTGGTTAATATGATTAGGATACTAACATAACAAAGTGGGTATTTATCAATGAGATTTGTACGCGACTAAGTTTAAAGAACATATTAAAAATTGTATATTGAAATTTAAATCGTTACTAAATGAAACTTCACTCCGTTGATATTTTGATATTTGATAAACATAAAATGTGAAATTAAATTAAATATTTTGTGAGTAAAAAGGTTTGTTTTAAATAAAACCTCATAACAAATTTACTTTATAATCGCTTTCTAATCCCTATAGTCCCTCGCATTTCATCGGGAAAACTTTTACAATCTCTTTAGTAAGTTTAAAAGTAAAATGCCATCCGACATGCGCATTGCACTTAGTTGGTCATCAGCGGCGATCCTCAACTCACCGAGAACGCCTTGAGGAAGACCAAGCATTGGATGATACCCTCCATGGTGTCGCCGGTGAGGCAGAAGGTGCCGGTGAGGTGGCGACCCTTGCGGCCAACGGTGGCGGCGGAGATGTTGGCGGAAACAAGAGCGGTACGGTGGTGGTCGGCGGTGGCAGTTGAAGGCGCGGGTAGTGGCGGCACGGAGCCTGCGCTCATCAGCAGCCGGTCTAGGGAGTCCATCCCTCTCCTTGTGGGGATGGAGGAGGACCCCGACACACTATTGGGACCTCAACATCTTCACTGTCTACCTCAAAAATACAACGACCCGATATCGGATACTCCGGACTCACTGTCTTCAGGTGGCAATCCTAGAATAAATGGTACTGTGCTTGCACTTATCAAAACGTGGGAGTCACGTGTGCGCGTCAATTGAACTTAAGTGACTTCAATGTGCAGGCATATGATATTCTTGAACACAACAAAGCGTTAAAGTTGATTTAACTACAAGGTTTTGTCAATTTTATTTTTCCCACGACCAGTTCAACACGGAAAAATCACTTTTGAGTCATTTAAAATTAATTTTACATATTTTATAACTATTTTTTATTTCAAAAACTATAATTCTTTTTGAAAGCCAATATTCAAATGAGTTTGGAACAACGATATTGAAAAAAATTCGATGTACCTTATTTTACTATTATTAACAAACACACAATTTCAACCATGAATATGGTATCTTTTGTGTTTTAAGTATTGTCATATTTTTTTTCAAACAAGATATCACTGCGTCAGGAGCAACCATCTATGCATATATTCATTAATATTAGTTTGGAAAGCCTGAAATAGTAAACATACATATATTAAGCTGCACGTAAATCTAAAACAACACAAACACTGCTAGTTCAAACAAGACTAATTAGTCTTTAATTAGTAATTAATTATTGAGACCAGACGTAAGAGACGCAGTTTCCTTTCTATTTTGACTACATAATTCTCTCAACATGTACTTGGTAGTAATATAAAGGCTGATTGAATAAACGTCATATTTTGGATTAACACTCATTTCCTAGTAAGAAAAAATCAGGTTAAACCAATTTGTTCAACATGGCAACCAATGACCAAAAAAACACACACGTCACATAATTTCACTCTTCGAGATCTCGGCAAGAGTAACGAGATGTAAGAGACAAGACTAGATAACCCCCCACAATCCCCACGTGACGTCGCGGCGCCAAGGAGAAGGGGGCAGGGGAGATATGTCTGCAGAGCTAACGAGACACAGAACACGTTCAGCCGTTACAAGGTGCGCAAAGCCAACTACCACAACGACCTAACAAACTAACAAAGAAGCGGGAATAGGTATATATAGTACTGTGGCTTTAAACCGCCCGTTCAAGATGTTTCAACAGCGAGCCGTGGGAATCTGTTAAATAACCCAGTCGATAGTATTGATAAAAAACCACTAGCGTCGTCAATCTTACATCTCGCACAAGTTTTATTACCGATTAGTTACAATATTTCTTAATCCACGTAACGCTCTAACTAAATCGAAATGTCCATACGAAAGGAACGCATTGGCGAGAAGTAATTCAAATAATATATCAGTTCCCACGCGCTACTGTACCTCATCAAAGATCAATTAATCACAATGCGGTTGCGACATTGAGGTGGCAAAGGGGGGAGGACTAGGGTCCCATCGACAAGAGACAAAATAAACTCCAGTCACTGGCCGATAGAGTAAAAGATGATCAATAAATATCGCTGTTAAATATTTCACATAAAATGTTGTTACGCGCAGAGGAGCGTTTTATCACAAACCTCTTCCGTAGATATCAATAAAAACCGAGAGTTTAAAAAAATAAAATGGAAACTAATATCCATAGAAGTCCAGAGGAAATACAGTTCACATCATCTTCTATCCATAAGAGCGACATTGCCACGTAAAGAGCCAACATTATTACATATTTAAACGTAAAAAAAAACACTCAATACTCTCCGGGACACTTATAACTAATTATATTTCATAATTTATGTTCACACAGTAGGTCGATAGTTGGGACTAGCAGTCTAACAGAAAGCCGACGCACAAACAATAACATATATGTTTAGTTTGCCGAGAAAATGTACCTAACAATTTGACAGTGACAAACACACAACATAAAAATACAATAGAATAACCAGGTTATTAAAATATTGACATATCACACATGATTGATCAAAAGTACTAAAAATAAGCAGTCGAAATTTCCAATGATCCTGAAGAACTTTTTTTTTTAAAATAGACAGACTTAGCGTGGGTGACGCAAACGTTTCACTCGGAGGGAGGGAGGGGAAACCACTAAAACATGCGGGAGTGCCCACCGGCGACGAAGCACGTGGAGGTGATGGCCTCCCACTTTATTTTGGTTTCTAGAGCTTCGAACCAACGATCTCCTCGATTCAGTCGGCTGGGAGCGTCGCGGCGCACTGGAGGTAGGCAACCGGGCCGTCGAGTCGTCAGCAGCATCCTTCTGACAGGAGCACCGAGCGCGGCCGAGCGCCGCCGAGCGAGAAGTCGATACTGTGTGGTGTGGCGATATGGTCACTCGGGAACCAGGTCAACAGAGTGCCGGGACGCGGGCGCGCCCCCATTCACTGTAGGGGCAGGGGCGTCATATTATTACCGAGCCAACTTTGTTTGGCGCCCAAGGGGAAGTAAGAAAACAACTGTGACCTGAATTTTTGACAGATAAAAAAAACACTTATTGAAATCAATAACTTGCAAATAAAAAAAATATTTAGAATGAGTGTAGTTAAGGACAAAATTACGTAAAATGTAAAATGAAATTTTCCCGAGAATCATTCATGTACACACTTGACTCTGCAAATATCGGCTGATAGTCCCATTTATCCGTAAATCAATTGCCATCGTAAAATTAGTCATATGCAATCATTACGCATATCGACTTCTAATTATTTCAAAATTGCATCAAAACGTTTAATCTAAGCTTCCCCTGCATATACAAGCACAGTTAATCTTAACGAATGATTAACAATTAATATCAATTAGTGTTCGTAATGACCAGCAGGGATGAACAAGCAAGCTTACCACAATTATTGTGCATGTTCTGAAATAGTATAGGACCTACATTATATTTAAATGTGACGGGAAAATTTTAAACGCAAACTTGATATTTAAAAATCTAGTAGCATAAGGGTGGATAACATTTTTTTATATAAAATAACTTTATAGCAATTTAACGATTAATTTCACAAGAATTATACCTTTAGTATTTTAAAAGGGCAATTTTCGGGGATGAAATGTATAAGTATTTGGCATCAGTTATTGAATTACAGATGAAAATCACAAAAATAAAATAAAAAGAGGGTGCTCCTGGAAGTCAAGAGTATACATAAATAGCCAAAATTAATTTTTGGGGAGTGGAGGTGGGGGGAAGGGTGGAGGGGGTGGAAACGGTAGTTAGCAAAATAAAGATTTTTTTTAAGGTTTGGCCTCCAACCCAAAGGAGAGTCTGAGGACCCTCTACATTAAAAGGTAAAAAATGTGGATGCACTTGGAAACTATTTGAAGGGGTGATTTCTTGATTTTTTTTAAAATTTAGATGCTTGAAGCTATTTGGAGTGGCCTTCGCTTGGCAAATGTACGAAAATTTGATGCCTCTAGAAACTATTTTGAGTGGATTTTGCTTGGCAGCTTGTTGAAATCAGTTGCCTATTAGACTAAAAAATCCTGATCAATTTCATTCAACAAATCTTCAGTGCTCAATTATATAGTTCTACTTGATGTATTTTAAGTTTTTATTAAAATTATTCGGGTCTTAAAGGAGGAGTGGGGGTAGCTGCCCCATTCCCCCTCTCCTTGCCACAGATGCACCACTGTGAAGGAGGGGCTTCTAGACAAGGAGAACATAATTAAGAGTTATGAAAGGGTTTTAAATTTGTTTTAACGTAATGTGGATGAACATGATTCATACACTTGTAATATTCTTCGCTTGAACATTGTTATTACATACTTAATTTTTACGCAGATTATAACTTTGAAGCCAGGGTGGCACACGCATTGATTTGTAGACAGCCTTCATATTTGGCATTCAAAAAGTAATATAGAACATACCGCGCATTATTGGTAGAATAGCAATATTGCTGGCGTTAAACTACAGTAGCCCCATGGCTTCTTTGGTGCTGACTGACAGCTGACGGTTTTGAAAAGTTACCAGACCCAATTATGTATCCCTACGCCGAACCAAATGATATGCAAACACATGATTTTAGCAGCTGTCACTTCTGACAGTCAAAATTTAGGTATATACCTAAATAATGACTGTCAGAAGTCAGCTGTGAGCTGTCAGTCAGCACCAAAGAAGCCATTGGGCTACTGTACCAGAATGTTGGAGCTATAAAATTCATCATTTGAATGTGGGAATGTGTCCAAATAGGGTTGAAAATTAGAGTAATTTCAAGGGAAAGGGTTCTTATGAGTTTGTATTTAATTTATCAAATTAAATGATTTAATTTTTTAACTATTTGAGGTATTATCTAACGTGTACTTTCTGAACCGATTGATTATATCACCACGCGACTTATAAACTAACATCAATCTAGAACATACACAACACTCAGCATCCGGCTCGTTAATTCATCACTGTGAACGGGGTAACCCACATTTCACCAATAATAAATACTTCAGCCATACCGGAAATTGAACTCAGGACCCATAACTTAGCTAAGATGTGCTTTAGTTTTAATATAAAATATTTTATACAGTTTAAGTGTGAAAACATATTTCAATTAGAAAAAATTGCATTAATATATAGTACATACTTTACGGATATTAAAATAGAAACTAAGCACAAATCCAGGGTTAAATTTCCAGCACGGCCGAAAAATGTATATCTGATGAAATAGGAAATGGTGATTAATTGAAGAACATTGGACCTACTCATGGGTTTCTTCATGAGTTAAACTAGTTTTTGGCTGATTATATTATATTATCAGTCGGTTCAGATACCGCACGTTAAATATCATTTAAAAAAATTAATTATAAGATATAACCTTCATTGTTTGCACACACGTCTAAACATTAGTTTTAATTCACACCCTCTCATCTGACCAACCCTAACGTCCCACAAGCATTCTGTTCCCACCCCAAATCCCTTCTCCAAAAGAATAATGAATACTTTTACAGTGATTTTTTTTTAAATCGTTGGGTGACCTGGTGGTCTAGGGGTAAGGTGTCAGACTTCTGTGTTGGGGGTCCGGGGTTCAATCCTCGGTCCCGACACAGATTTATCTGATTACCAAACCCTTCCTTCACCTCTGACAAGAAATCTTGTGAATGTGAGGAATGCCAGGCCTCCACTGTGGTTCGGATTCCACGTTAAACTGTAGGTCCTCCATTTCATCTTAC
The DNA here is from genome assembly GCA_902151425.1 of Timema shepardi. Taxonomy (NCBI): domain Eukaryota; kingdom Metazoa; phylum Arthropoda; class Insecta; order Phasmatodea; family Timematidae; genus Timema; species Timema shepardi. Next base: position 33,820 of record CABFVX010001132.1, on the reverse strand, counting down.
AACCACCCTACCATTACACATTAGCGTAAGTGCATATAACCCGAACGGGTAGTAAGACGCGGTGCTAATAATAATAATAATAATTTTAAATCGTTAATTTCAACACCATAATCATTAAAGGCAAAATATAATAGTTAAGAATGAGGAAGCCTGTTTGGAGATAAAGTGCACCCGTAATAATGTGGAGAGGGAATGAGAAAATCATTAGGATTGATATCGTGTTAGAAACCCTCCCCAGTGAACCCGGGCGAGATTCAAACCCTCAACACCCCTATCATAGGACTGCCAGCACGAAGCCTTCGAACTCGTGAACTCCGGTGCGGATATAACTACAGTCCGATTTGGATTTGAAAGTATTTTTTGACAGTTACAAAAATGTATCATAACTATTTAATATGTTTATACGTCTAGTCGTGTGATCTGTAGCTGTCACTATTAGGGTGGGGATGTAGCGGTAAGCGAGTTAAGTGCGGTGTTTTTGAAGTTCTTATAGCAAAACTTTTTTCGATAATATAAATAAAATATTGTTCCAGTAGAAACATAAAGTTGAATTGTATACACCATATGTTGATGTCAACAGTTCTTGATCTAGGCACTACTCTCACAGTAGACTTGACTGCCGAACGGGGAAATCGAGGTTCGAATCTCTGTTGTGTATAGTGAGAGAGGTTTTTCCTAAATTGATTTCCACACACCTTCCCTCTATGCAAATTCGGGTACACTTTTCCTCAAACCTAAAACCACTAGCGTAATTATTATATAAGCCTATCACACGAATCGGTATTAAAACGTGATGCAAAATAAAAAAAAAAAAGTTTTTTGATATCTATCGTGAGCATAGCGACATCAGATGAGAAACTTTTTTAATGAAGAGAAAAATGTGTTATTAAATTCCAGGAAGCCCTTGACAGATATTCAACAACTGTTGAGGTCACCATGCAATTAATTAGATTCTAAGTTTGTACTGGAGCAATATTTTATCCAAACTGTCAAAATAAAAGATTTTGCTATAAAAACTATAAAAACACTTCCCTTATCTGTCGTTCTCTACACCACCGCCTTAATAGACTGTTAATACCTATGAAATAATACCTAGATTAAATTAAAAGCCAACACCTTAAAACAGTCGGTAGCGTGTTTACTTATTAATCTAAGGGTCCCGGGCTCGATTCCCAGCAAGGCCATTTCTTTTAACAGTGGTTAAATTGATACTTCCCCATTAACAGTGATGAATTATCAGAGATACATCTGGTTGTTGTGTGTTCTATAGTTAAGTTAGTTTATGTGTCATATCACTCGTGTGTTTATGGGAGGATACCATTAGAATGAACCTCAAAATTGAGTGGACAGGAACTAACAAGTTCAAGATAGGGGTAGGGTGTAATGAGGTGAACTGGATAGAACTATCTCAAGGTAGGGATACGTGGCATACTTTTAAAAGTGCGGCAATAAACTTTAAAGTACCTGATCACATAGAGTAAGTAAGTTGATATAATTAGTCTTTTAAGAAAATGCAGGCTAAATACTTCAAATAAAATTAAATAATAGAGTAAAATGTTATCAACATTGGCCTTTAAAATATATGTTAGTAGGCTCTTACTTTCTAAAAGTTCCTCTCCACACGAATCCTACTATAGGCGTTTACAGACAGCCAAGAAGAGGGTACGATGACCTGAAAGGGGGTCCCGTACCCAGTTGGAGAGTTTAGGCAATTAGTGAAGCCAGACACTAATGAGCTGTGCGGCTAATACTTAAGATGACAGGTCCTTCACAACACACTCCAAACAAGAAACTCGCAAAGACGAACGAACATTCCTAGTAACATGGCGACATCAAGAATCGCATGGGTACGAAAGCTTGGTATATGTATATGTATATGTATATGTATATGTATATATATGTGCAGTGGCGGCTCGTGTATAGGCACTGCAGAACCCCCTATTTCCACTTGATATTATCGATAACATTCAATATAATGAGTCTTTTTTTTCTTTAATTCTTTATTTATTTTTGTATTAAAATATATATTCCTTAAGCTTAATGTCAGTACTTCAGTAGCCATCCCCCAGTTTATGAAAAATATATAAAATCTTGTATGGAAATGTGCACTTTACAGTGCCAGCGACGTGGTGTTTGACTGTTATGCGCATGCGCACATGAAAGGGGGTGGAGAGGAAGGTGGGACTTCCAGGTAGAGAGAGCACTGTTGCTCTCGCAGTGTCAGCTCTGGCGTGATGATGGAAGTTTTTTTTTTACTCAGCGTGTGTTGTGCTTAAAAACCATGTACCATAATTTTGAATGTGATAAAGGGTAAAAGAGTGGAAGAGTGTAGAGTTAGATTATTATTCTGCTTCCAGCTATTATATTTGATTAATTTTTTTTTCGGTTGTTTTATTTAACAGAAAGACTAAATGCACTTGCAGTACTTTCTATGGCGAAAAATTTCCTCAATTGTTGAATTGTTGAATTTTTTGCGCAAATTAAAACAAGAAGAATGGATTTCATTTTTAAATGAATATATCAATCTTGAACTGTAACAATTTAAGTTAAAGTAAGTAAAGAAATAAGTTTTTTGTTAAGATTTTATTAATTTCCCGAATTAATTTTCTTTTTATACATTTTTTTTTTTCCTTTTACACACTTTTAAAACAAGGCTAAATATTTTCTGGAGAAGCATCCCCACTAATTTTAGCTACGAGCCGCCACTGTATATGTGTATGTATGTATATATATATATATAAATGCCGAGAGTTCTCTAACGAGGAATAGTTAAGGTGGGAGTGTAGGGAGCGAATTAAGGACAGTGTTTTTGAAGTTTTGATAGCAAAACCTTTTGTTTGTTTTTAGACAAAATAAATATAATATTGCTCCAGTAGAAACATAGAGATCATTTACCTTAACATGGTGATATCAACAGTTGTTCAATACCTGTCAAGGTTGTCCTAGAATTTATTGACAACTTTTCTCTTCATTTAAAAACCTTATCATCAAAAATTCCACTGTGCTCATGTCAAATATCCAACTGTTGAACTTGTGAAGAAAATTAAGCTGTGTTTCTGCTGTAGAAATATTTTATTTGATTTTGGCTAAAAAAATGTTTTGCTATAAAAACTTCAAAAACACTGACCTTAACTCGCATTCCGTCTCCACCTTAAGGTTGGGTGGTGGGGAAATTTTTTTTAAAGATTTTGCTATATAATTATTTTTCTCCCTAAAATAAATAAACTATTACTAAAGTAGAAACACTTAAGTTTGTACACGGAGTAAAATCAACTGTTCTAGAACATCTGTCATGATGAGCATAGCGACGCTCATCTCCTTCCACCCCACGGTCCATTGCACGACCGATTAACCGGGATATTAAGTTACAAAATTACTCGAACTAGAAATCGCATCCAATTGTGGTTTTCCGCATTCTTCACTTGACGAAAGCTAAATTGATCCCAGTAAGATAATTTTTTTTAAATGTCAAGTTGTTTTAGCCATGCTAAAATTATTTTAGTAGTATTAATTTCACTGTTTTATAATAAAGATCAGGTTATCTCATTGCGGAACAAATTTGGTTCAAGCTGCAATATCTACGTACAAAATAAGTATGAGTTTTCCATTATATGAGGCGGACTTTTCTATAAGTGTGTCTGGTCATTTTAAAATGAAAACTAAAACATTACAACTTAACACGTCTATACCCATTATTTGAATTACTTAAAATAAAAATAACATATTAAAAAGAAGCATGATTTAGGACAAAACAAATACCAACCAAATTTACCGAAACTACCTCCTGATTGGTATTATCTCTTTCCATATGGAAATACTGAAAATTATAAAATCACTTTCAGTGGCCGTCTAGTCTAATGGGTCACTATAGTAATAGACTAGACTGCTGATGTCAGGGAGATCAGGGTTTTTATTGGGCCGGGGTAGCGAGTGTGGTTTCCTTAAATAATCTATCACCGAGTCTTACTACATGTTAAGGTTACACGTATTTTAATGACAATTCCTCTACTGGGGTAAGGACGAGGAACGAAGCATTTTAGAGGTAATCTACCCACATTTCATTGGAAAGAGAGTGGGAAACCATTTAGGAAAAACCGCCCTCAGTGTACCGGACTGGGATTCAACCTCGATCTCAGTAGATCAGTCAAACACGAGAGTGACACCTTGGACCATTCGGCCTTTGAAGAGTATATTGTAACTAGGACGTTAACAGTTTAACCGGATTTGCGCGGGAAGGTGGGAAGAATGGAAACAATTTAGGGAAGAAGCCCTTCAGCTCACCAGACAAGAGTTGTGACCCCGCTCTCCATGTCACAAACAGACAAAAAAAGAGACTGGAGTCATTGTTTTCGTGCCATTTAGTGTAGGTAAAGGGTAGTTGATTTGCTTGCTTGCGTACTTACTTTATGGCACTAGGAACTTGAAAGTTAATTGTCCTACTTATAAATATATCTTCTTCAATTCTACTCAATTTGTATGAATATGTTAATAGCTCAGACGAGTATTAAGATGCAGCGCAGGGGGAAAAAATATAATTTTGTTAACCTAAGCCGTTGATAACTTTAATTTTAAAAGTAGGTCTAGTAGCAACAAAAAAAATATGTCAAAGGCCATCAATTAGTTGATAATTAATTATTAACTGTTCGCACTAATGATTAATAATTTAATCGATATTTCCCATATGGAGGAAAACGATGAAATTGTGCATTGTAACATGGATAACTTAACTTTGTGATTACAAACCAAAATGTTCACGTTTATACTTTCTGCAACACTTTAAAAAGATTTAAGAATATTATTGTTCTTCCAATAATAACTAACGGGAATATTATTTTAGACTTTTCATTCAGAGGGGAATAGTACTCAGAAGCAGCAGAAGTTTAGTTTCAGTAAGATGAAAAAATGGGATTACGTTGGAATAAAAGGAGTAGTATGTGCAGAAACCACACAAAGATCTCATAATTTCACAAGTAGAAGTAAAGAACTCCAGAACAAAAGAAAATGAAGTGGGTAAAAAAAAATAAGTTGGCAGCGAATGAAACGCAGCGCAGTTGTGGCAGGGGTCATTATAGAGGTTTCTTTGAAGAGAGTGGCGGATGTGACGTCAGCCACACAAAACATTACTAGTTCTCCCGTGTCCTGACAGACGATTGCCTACCTAGCACCCCCATTGGTCCATTCATTCTACTTGTGCAGACTATTGGGCTTTTTTACTATTACTATTTATTTTACTTGTTCTTGCAGTTCAGAGAAAATATAAAAACTCGTAGAAACAGTTCATTTTCACACACACACAAAAACACGCAAATTTCGTCAATGTTGCCTGTGGAGAAATTCACATTTATTGAGGAATTAAGAAATACTAGCAAGTTTATGTCCGCCAATGTGGCTAGCATAGCTGGAGGATGCAGAGGACAGGGCGCATTGGCTTTCTAGGTCCACTGAAAAGAGGAATGGACCTGTCGAAAGACAGAACAAATAATAATAATAATAATAAAGTGGATTGCTTTTCAGAATCAGTGTAATAATACGTTGCACGATTCGGTCACTGTATATGGGAATAGCACCTAAGGACATGAGCCCAAGATTCACGTAACCGTTCAATTTTCATAAGAAGAACCTTTTAGAAGAAAAAAAAACTTTGACTGTAGCATATCCCATGACTTTACTAATGAAAGTAAGCTACAAAGTACATTTTCTATCTGTCAGGATCTTATGAAAATTGAACTATAGTCTAAATATGAAAACCTTTCGACTGCAGAGGTGATACAAATCACTCATATTAACAAATAATATTGTAATGATATTTTGGAGGTTTGTTATAAGTGACAAACTCAGGGCTATATATTACTATACTATATAGCCCTGGACAAACTTAGGAACTACTTGATATCTTGTGGAATCAAAGTGTGTTGTGGAGGATTGTAAAAAAAGTGAATTAAACTTGGGAACTACTTAGAAACTTAGAACTACTAAGTTAAATCATTAGTAAGTAATACCAACTTAATACTAGTAACCAAGTTTCTAGTGAGTACTGTTAATAACTTTAAACGAGCCGTGGTTTCGGAAAGCTATGTGCAACCGATTCCCTGTTTTCGTACGTTTAACAAGCTCGATGATATTTCGAAAGACAAGACCTTGTACACAGCTGCATGAATTACCACAGCTCCCAAATGATTAATCACACTGATACACTTCAGTCGAACCTCATAATTGAAATTAAAGCCTCGGTGCTAATGGGGTTAGCACCAAAGAAGCGACCAGTTTTGATTGATACATAAACACTATCGGGTATTAACATTCATGCCAGTTAAATTTCAAGGAAGTTCCTGTGACCTCGTGCATGCGATGAACTTGGATACCCCAATTTTCTTACAAATGGACATATCTGACAATTATAATAGGGTGCCCAGAATGTATACGAGCATTTTAAAATTCCTTAACTTTTCCAGGTTTTCCAGAACAAATTACCGACTTTTCTATTCACTATATATATATTTTTTTATTATTAAGATTGCAATTTAATTTAATACTATTTTTGGACACATACACATTCTGAAATTATGTCTCACTATGAGGTGTTTTAAGATATCAGCCTAAAGCAATGAATGGCCTATCCGATAGTACGAGCCAAGCTAGTTTTGATTGAGATAATATTGAGACATTAAAAGTTCGCCTTACACCACTACAGATTAATAATTGTGAGACACATTTTTTAGTGTCTTCTTCCTATAAAATAATCAATTCTCGCACTTGTGCATAGCCATGCCTCAACTTTGGTTAAGGACTTGCGGTAGAGAGGTGAAAATACAACTTGAAAATAACATGTTGACCTTGAGAATTAAGATTAGCATGCTCAACAGGGGGGAAAACTGTTAAGATAAACCTAGATTCGAGGTGTAAATTAACTAGAAGAAATTCGTTATTTTTATGATTGTAATAAACAGTTGTGTTGGTTTATTTTATGAATATGTAAAAAAATCTAGAAATTTGATTTTAAAAAATTCCAGACTTTTTCATTACTTTTCTCTGACCAAGCAAATTCCCCAATTTTTTCCGGTTTTCCAAGTCACTGGACAACCTGTATGAAAAGTTACTTTTCGGGTATTCATGCATCAAGCCATGAGATTTTCAGCTCTAACTTTTGAAAGGTATTATCAATTCTTATGAAATAACACTAATATTGTAGTAAAATGTCTTCAATATTGATAGCAAATATTTTTGCTTTCTCTAAGATATATTACAAACATCCATTTGTATAACAAATCAATACATCTTCCTTGCCGTCACGATGCAGAGCAAGCTATTAAATGTGTAATCATTTATCACACACACTATACTTTATCATATCCTTTCTCACATTGGACAGTGGGTGTCAATTTCTTCGTCTGAAAGATGAATTTGGTGAACTTTTTGCTAATGATTTTATTTTAATATCTTTAAAAGGTTAAATCACGGAATAAGTTAGGTTCGTTTTTTATATAAAGGTAATATTGACTCCAAGGTTAAAAATACCTAAAACCCTTACCCATCAAGTGCACTTAGGGTGAAAAATAATTCCTTCCGTGGTTTCACATTATACTCTATCTCTAGGCAAATGCTTGTACGATTATTTTTTCCTCCGTCACTTTTAATATTTTTATTTAGCAGGGCTGCCACTAATTTTATAAATACATGATTCCCTGAGATTTTCAAGATTTTCAGATGGAATTTATATAAAAAAATTCAACTCGCGGCACACTGACCAAGAACCTAAAATGGTCTAGGCACACAATCAGTGTTTTAAGGAGAGAGTTTATCATTAAAAAATAAAGAGTATTGAGATAAAAAGTTTCAATAGCTGAAATTTTAATAATTGTGTAATTTTTAAAAATAAAAATAATGTTGATCGTGGATTTATAAACAATTTATTTTCTATTCCATATATTTTTCCTAGTTCTTTTTACCTTCCCTCAAGCGCCCACGGCACACCTGCGGGCCCTTCGTGGTAAACCAAGGTTCCGCGGCACACTGGTTGAAAACCACCGTCTTAGATAATACTATGGAGGAGTGATGATATGATAACAAGATGGGGGGCATTTATTCAGTTGTTTGCATATACAACCCAAAGTTTCTGCATTAAGAAAATAGAAGGAGACATACGTATTTTCGAATCAGCGTATTTGTGTTTCAGTACGCCTTTTCTTTCATGCAGGACCTAGTTTTTAAAGCTTGCAGTTTAATGACCATAATTTTAATTTTTTTTTTTTTTTTGTAGTTATTTTGTAGTTATTAGTTTGGTCGGATTTTATAAGACACAAAAATGTCCATATGTTTTAATTTTTACCGGGTTTTTTTCTCTTCAGATTAGTCACCCTAATTTAGATTAGCTAATTCACCGATAGTCAGTTTTGACACCAGGTCATGAAATGGAGTAGGGCAACTACACTTATCAGGGTGAAAATGGAAAACGCGAGTTAAGGGCTGTTTTTTTGTTTGTTTTTTAAAAGTTTTTATAGGAAAAAATGTAGAGTTTAATTTTCTTCAAATGGCGATATCAAAAGTTGTTGAATATTTGTCATGAGCATAGCGGCATTAGATGATAAAAAATTTAAATGAAGATTAAAATGTTATTAAATTCCGGGACACCCTTGACAGATATTCCACAACTTTTGAGATCACCCACCTTGAGGAGAAAATTAAACTCTTTGTTTCTATTGGAGCAATATTTTACCTGTTTTGACCAAAAAAGATTTTAACAAAAAATACTGCCCTTGATTCTAAAGATGCATCGGCCCGCGGGGGAATGGAACCGTTGTTCCGACGAAGGAAAATAATGTAAGTGGAGGCATCAATCTCTCTTAGGTCCCAAGTCGGATCTTGACAAATTACCGCGCTGGAAATGAGACGTGCACGTGGTCCAATCATCGTTAGTGCACCCGCTAAGTCGCTACCTTCCCCTGAGCAGCTATAATCTGATTGGAGCTTGGAGGAACTTTTTTTAGAAGATATGAAATAAATTAGGAAGAGCCAACATTGGCAGGAACCTTTTTAACGGGAATAGTACGCAAAAATGACGAGATTCTATAATTGTTTCTATGTCATATTATGTATGGAAAGTTAAATCNAAAATTTCCAACGATAGTAAAATAAATATTGTAAAAATAATTATATGTAATTTTAAATATTTGAAAAAAAAACTAATCAGAGAAGAGCGTAAAAAACTAAAAAATTGTCAGAACATGCCACTAAGCACTATATGTATATATTGTCTTTTTAGCACCGTGTCTCAATACCTATCGGGGTTATACGCTTACGTATAGTAGTAGAACTTTCTATTACTGTCTGTATTAATAAAACGAAGAGTTAGTTTGTCTGTCATGAGCATTGCGCGATATTTACAGCATGGAGACGTATGAAATTTTAGAATTAGTAGCCCCTGTGCCCAAACACGTGCACCTCGAAAGCAGATTTTTTTTAGTCTATATAAAACTGGGTCTAAATAATTAAAAGAGATTTTTTTTTCTGTTTGTTTGAAGAAAGCAGTTCATTGCACAGTTACATCGGGCAATGCTGGGTACTTCTGCTAGTTTATTATAAATTAAATCAAACCGAGCGAAGTCTAAATTCCAGAAGTCAACAACATATTTTAGATTAAATTCTGCGACCCTGAAATATTTTACACTAAAATACATTTTAATTTTAATTTAAAACTATCTAAAATTATTTTAGAATAGTAATTTTGATGACATTGATAATTTGCTTTTATTGTTGAGTGTATGGATAGTAAATATTATTTTATTTCGCATAATGACATAGAAAAAAACTGAATCCAGCCTTCTTTGCGTATTATTAAAAAATTAATAATAAATTAAGAACAGTCAAATGAAGAGAAATATTTAAAAAATATATACAATAAATTTAGTATAGCATACGAACGGGGTTAAATTAGGAGTTATATCCTGCCTGCTTTCATGACATGTGTGGACTATACTTCAACCTTTATGGTATCCGAACCAAAGTCTCTCTGTTGTTTGGCAGTGTTCTGAGGATCCATGATCGTGTCCATGGACGAGACCTGCAGGTGACGGTGAAACAATTTATGCGGAATAAGCCACAGAGAGCAACCATAGCTATGACAGCACCATCTTTCCACAATCAAGAAACATTAAACTATTGATCCCCTTGAACTTGAAAGGGGGTGTTTAAATAAAAAAAGGTGTAATAAATGGGTGGGTGAAGGTATAGTTTAAATACACGGGTGGACAAGAACGATAGGTCCGGCCCATCGCGCTTCGAGGATAAATGTTACGAGCCACAGGACGTGCAATCCCACCTATCGCGACAAACAAAAAATCATACGTTCCTGCATCAAATTCCACCCGCTCACCAAAACAAAAGTGGACCGACCGACCAGAGTTCTTTAAGTTCTCCCTGGCGTGGAGTTAATTTTAATTATCAGAAGAAAGAAAAATAGAGGGGGGGGGGAGGACAACAGTCACGACGGTTGAAAATGTAGGGATGAATTAATTACTTCAAATTTGCACAGAAAAATTGTCAAAGATATAAAAAAAAAAACTAAAAGAATTTAACGACTAAAATAAATCAAATACTAACTTTAAAAGGGAAACTAAGAAATATTTATTAAAATGAAAAATTAAATTAATTCTTGCATTCTTCTAAAAACATTATCATCATCATCATCATCACCATCAACTGTTTTCGGCCTGTGGCCAGGTCATTTTTGTAAAATCCCTCCATCTTCCTCAATCCTTCCAACATTCTTCATCCTTTAATTGCTTCCAGTCTTCACTTGCACAATTTCTGTTAGCTGCTCCTCTCATATCTTTCTTGGGTTCCCTTACGGTCTTTTTCCTACTTACGTTATTTACATCATTTTCTATTGAACCCTCTATTTTTCCATCCTAATTACATGCCCATACCATCTGTCTTTCTTCCTCTACTACTTCATGTACTCCCTGTATTACCACTCTTTCAAGGATAACTTCATTCCTAATCCTGTTTATCCTCGTGACAGCTAACATGCTCCTCACAAACTTCATTCCCATGACCTCCATTTTCCTGGTCTTTCTTACATTCAATGTCAATTCTTCTAAATATTAACGTCTATATACTGTATGTAATTTGATAATCATTTTTCAGATAATAAATTAAGATAAAACGGTTGAACCAAATTTGACAAACCATAGCTAATTTTAGACGGTAGGGATCCAGGATGTCGGCAAAAATAATAGCATCCAAAATAAGCCCTCGATTTTCCTAGAGAATTTCCAGTTTTTCCGTTATGCACGTAGTGGCTTATCCGTACAGCAATTCGTTATAGGCTACATCACCACGGAAACACTGGTTAGTGTGTGTCTTTAAATGAAATGTTTTTCTTTGGTTAGAAATAACAGCTCAATTCTTACTTAACAAATAGATAAAGAGAAATCAAAATAGGAAGGTAGCACCACTAAGAGAAATTTGATTACGTCCACACGTCACTCAGTACACAGCAGTTATAGACGAGTGGATGTTAAAATATTAAAACATTTTATTTTATTAAATAGAGTATTGACGTTAGTTGGACACTGGTGTGGATTTTAAATGTTTATTTATTAGTTAAGTTCTAAAATGTGACCTGATTTTTAACAACTTAATTTGTCTTCCCTATAGCTTTGTGTAGGTAACGCGTTGGCTTGTGTCCTGAGTGAGGTCACAAGCTCTGTCAATCAGATGGCTCTCTACCTAGCGTTATCTTCTATTCTCTTTGTATCGGAGAGAGGGGTGGTTTAAAATTTCTCACTGGTTTGAGAAGGGGATTAAAAAACACCTTTTGCTTAGAATTAAACATTGAAAGCTTAAAATCTCTGGAAATTGGATTGTCTTAAAGGTGTGAACTTAACTAGAAAGTCGAGTGAGGCCACATTCTATAGAAAGTTTTTAAAACATTTTAGCGCGCTAATCTCAAGCTATCCCTACAACGATCCACAAGTTAATTCCCAAATACCTGTTTCAGAAGTAAAAACTATCCTCTCCAACCTTCCCTTACGAGCCTAAAAGCAGTGCCTCATGAGAAAGGTCGGTTTTCCAACCATACAAGTAAAGCGTGAACAAAGTCTAATTGACACCTATCTTCTCACGCTGACAACTATGTGGTGACAAATCTTTAGTCTTAGTATTTATGCATTTACAGAAACATGAATAGTATATTTTTTAATACTTATTCACGATAAATACCTAAAAATTACTCAACAATAAGGAAACCATGAACATATAACCTAAAGATTTAAAAAAATTACAAAAGCGACTCCACATGAGTACAAACATGCGACTATAACTCGGAAACAAAGTCAAATGAAACACATGTTTATATTAATTTTTTCGTTGTTTTCGTTTCCTGTCCGTCGATAAAGTAGGTCCACATTTTACGGTGCATCCTGTATAATTTTTTTTTTACTACGTGTATAAAAATATCGTGTTTACAATCAATGGCCATCACCTAGGTTAAAACTTTCACTGCAAACTCAAATTTACATGAACCGGAGCTGGGGATTAGTTTTTAATTAAAAACAATATTAGTCGAGTAATCCGTCTATATGAGCAAAGAGTCGTACACTCACAAAAGATGTATGATGCGATGAGAATACAGATTGTAGGCATTTATATATGGTTCAACGTTATTATTTTTTGTGACGAGCCACAAGCAGTTTTTAATATTCGAAAAAGCTGAGGGAGGGTGGCGTGTGAGGGGAAAAAAGCTTACCACCTGGAATTTCCCGCAACCAATGTGTGCACCGCATACATAGTAATGACGGGGTTGTGCCCGCTGTAAGGGCACAAATAAAACGCGGTTCGGACAAATGGAGGGTTGGAAAGAGAGGGGGTTGGAGGGAGGGTCGCAAAGGTCAGGGGTCGAAATGGAGAAACACCGGGGTTATGGGTGTAGCTTTCACGGACAGGGTGAATTACAACTTCCATGTAATACAACAAGGGTGGGGGGGACGTGACAAATAGGTACATCCTTGAATGCGTGGTTAGTTTCAAAAAAAGCGTTTTCGTTAGCCAGTATGAGAATAAATAAAAGGACGAAAACACTTTTTTTTTGTATTAATCCACAAGTTATTTACAAGGTCTGAAGACAAAAGGAAATACATTTCGGTTGTCTAGAGATCTGAGTTCCTGACTACATATTCAGAGGTCCCGGGTTCGATTCGCGGTGCTCCCAGATTTTTTTTTCTGTTAATTAGTGGGCCTATAACGGGGTAAACTAAGCCTCATGAGGACAAATGAAGAGCTACTTGAATAAAGAAGTAGCGGCTTCAGTCTAGAAACTGAGATTAACTGCGGGAGTGTGTGTTTGCTGACCACATGACACCCTCTATCTGTAAATGTTGGCACGATCTTTGCCATCATTCGGCGGCCGCTCGGTCGGTATAGCTCGCTTGCGAGATGACGACATGGAGAGAAGGGAAATGAGCTAAATGTACTCTTTCCGGAAAAGATTAAGTTCTTAAGAACTAAACATGTAATTAAAAAGGTTAGGAAAAACTAACTAGTTTTTCTTATGTGTACGTAAAGGATGGTCTTATAGAAGGTTGGCAGAGCACTTCAACAAAGCTCCTACACTAGGAGATTGAAGATACAGCGGTTAGCCACATATGTCTGCAGATAGCAGCCAAGGGCGTGTAATAATGATTTGTCTAGGGAGATTCACTAGAAAATTTTACTATACCTGTAGCCAATAAAAATTTGTATACGTATTTATAGGAGACCTACCCCTACTTGGAAGTTCCGGGCTCCTCAAACCTCCCCCCTTTCTACGCCCTAGATAGCCGCCCTAACGGGTAGTAAGACGCTGTATACACTATTGAATTAATGGAGCCACGCTTTGGGCGCCAATTGTAACACTATGGAATCAATCGCCCCAAGTTGGGCGCCAATTGTAACACTATGGAATCAATCACCCCTCGTTGGGCGTCGATTGAAACACTACGGATTAATTCCCTGATATAATAATGCTGTGATGATGTTTAAGTTGTCTATAGCTCCGTGTTCAGCGCCTATCATCACTGTACGGAAAAGATACCGTTTAACCAGCTGTCTATAGCTCCGTGTTGAAGCACTAATTAAAACGGTTAATTAATAAATGTAAGAAAGAGAACTGTTGATGGCTGTTTATTCACACACGGTTTACTTAAATGACACCTGTTAATTACTTATACATATTCCAATTAAATGTTTTATATCACTGCACACTTGTGATATTAATGTAAGCTATTTTATGCTGTGTTAGACTGTGACTGCCAGTGTGTGGCTCTGACTGACTTATGCGTGGCGTTTAGATCCCGGTGTAGATGTTTGGATCCCGGATGGTGTGTGCTTGTGTGACTTATGCGTGGGCGGGAGATGCCTTAAACATACGCATAACGGTTTATATATGACATACCCCTTGCCTTTTTCTCCCCTCGCAAACAGTGTAAGATCTAACTAATATAAAGAGTCCTGGCGACAGGTATTGTGAAGGCTAGCTTCTTATTGGTATAGGGGATTGGCGTGTTCACCAAATACTGCTAAGTTGTTCCTTTTAACAGGAAACAGCCCAGTTGTTCTTTTAACAGGAAATATGGTATAGCAAATATATTTTAAAAGGTGAAATTCTTTTCACATTATTTCTGAGAAGCGCGTGTTTCTTCATGGATGAATCTTAAAAGGATACTCTACATATATTACTTTAAAGAAAAATTACCTTCATCCATGACTTTTTACATAATTTATAGTAATCCAAACAAATTACATTACAACGCGATACAAACGAAAACTCATATGTAAAAGTTTGTTGTGCTATAATCAATTTCAATCAAAAGAGTCCTTTATATGATAGAAATATATTTATTCCGATCAGAAATGATTACATTATAAGTAGGCCTAAGATTGTATTAGCATTATTATATAGATATTTGTAATATATATCTAAAGTGAAAGCTGAAATCACATGACTTGACGTATGATTACGTGAAAGTAGATCGGGTAGATTGGTTATGTCAGGTAAGGTTCTTACTATGAAAATTTGACTAAAGTTAATTTTCTCTTAAATGCTTCCGTCCTCCTCCCTACACCATTAAAGTAATTATCATATATGCGTATTACCCGAACAGGTATTAAATATGCGGTGATTAAAAAAAACTAGTGATGTAAGGGGATATTAAGAGTGGAATTTTAGTTAAAAACCGTCGCAATATCGCAGAGGTAGAGTGGGAAACCATTTGGTGAAAACATAAAACTCAATACATACAGCCGGACTTCAAACCCCAGCCTCCACCGTCACCATAAAACCAAAATAGACGATCTTAACGCCTGTGTCCACTTGTTCCTCGATGCGGGGATACTACTAGTAACATAATTATCCATAAAAGATTGTTTATCACGCCGTACCACTGAGCTATCACATGGCAACATCGGATAAACATGTGTTTGGAACGGACGCGACGCCGTGGTTAGATTATTTTACTTGTCTGGAACATATTCAATTCAATAAAGAACAAATCGGGAACCAATCTACTCTCTATTTTTAAGTAATAACCTAGAGCCCGATTTATTAACGATCTACTGGGTGCGATCCCCGGGGCTTCAGTTTTTTTTTAAAGCAGTGGGTCTGGAACGGGGTCAAACTAAGCCTAGTCAGGGAAAATGAGCTATTTGACTAAAACAAGTAGCAGTTCCGTTCTAGAAAAATGAGATTAACAGCCGTCGGGTTTATTGTGCTTACCACATGGCAAATGTTGGCATTAATATCGCTAATAGTGTTAGATGCTCAGTCGGTATAACTCGCCTGCGCTCGCCAAGGACGTTTTTTTAGCCAACTGGAAGACTTTTTTTTCCCACCAAAGGCTTACAATATATACTATGTACAAGAATTCTGGTTGGAAAATAGACCTTTTAAAGAATATTCGTAAAAAAATCGTGCTATAAGTTGTTTTTATTATTCATTTTAAGCGTTAGAAACGATTAATTTTGATATATTTTACTTATGCCTGCCTAATTTGTAAATTTATTTTACATTAATTCAAATTGTCAGTATTTTGGAAGTTTTTATAGAAATAAACAATTCGTACTAAAATAAATAAAATATTTATTTAGTAAATACATCTATTTAATTTTCTACACATAATAATCTCGACAGTTTTTGAATATTTTTGGTGAGCATCGCGCAATTTGATCAGAAACTTCGTATATGAAGAGAAAGAGGCCTGTTCAAAATTCCAGAATGCCCAAGAAACTTTGAGATGTATAAAATTAAACTAAGCATATCAAGTGAAGCAATGTTTTTATTTATTTTGTCCAAAAGTTTTATTTCCCTATAAAAATAAGGAGCTTAGCTCACGTTCTCTTACACTCCACCGCAAGTATGTAGAGAGACTATACATTAAGTAGCGGGTCCTGGGTTTAGTTTATGACTTTACCTAACTATATTATTATTATTATCACCACGTCTTACTACCCGTTCGGGTTATACGCACTTACGCTAATGTGTAATGGTAGGATGATTGTAAGATGAAATGGAGGACCTGCAGTTTAACGTGGAATCCGAACCACAACGGAGGCCTGGCATTTCCCACATTCACAAGTTGTGATTAATACACGTCTTGTCAGAGGTAAAGGAAGGGTTTGATAATCAGATAAGTCTGTGCCGGGAACCGAGGTTTTAACCCCGGACGCATGTACAGAAGTCCGACACCTTCCCCTAGACCGCCAGGTCACCACCTAATTATAAATAGTAATGTTTTACATTCTCCCTCCACGTCTTACTATAACTCCGGGTTGTACGCATTTTGTTCGTGCTAATGGAGAAGGAATTAGTAAAGTAGAATTTAAAATAAACGTGCCCACATTTGCGTGGAAGGAGAATGGCAATACCTTTAGNTTAGGGGGGGGGGGGAATCCTCTGTACATCCATCCATGATTTAAACCTAGATCTACTCGTCACCAGCAAACCAGATTAGATGAGTCAAATTGATGAATTAACAGCAATAAAAAAGACAACAAAAAATAATTTATCGGAGAAAGTATATATCTCGAAGGTAGGGCGTTGTTTAAAATCCCATCTGTCGGCATATTAACAGGAATATTAAATACAAGATTACGCTCGAACCGGAAAACATATCAAAAAGCAATTTTTTGCTTAAAACAGCGACATTGAAATCAGTTAAATAGCTTTTTAAATAAAAATTATTAAATTTTTCTTAATATGTTAAAATGTTTTCACTTGTCTAAATTCCAATGTTTTCTAAATGAAGACTCCAAACTACCTTACCTCTCGATGAAACGCTTGGTTCGAGATGTTTTATCTTAAGTTACACGCTATCTGTGAAGTGATACTGGGCTCTCTTTCTCTTCTTTTTTTTTCTTTTGAGAATTTAATGTGCACTTTCTGAGCCGACTGATAATATCAACACACTATTTATAGCTTAAATCTAGAAAAAACACAACAGCCAGCCCCCGAACGTTAATTCACCAATATGAAAGGGGTAAACCCACATTTCACCAATGAAACTTTTCGACCGTGCCAGGAATCGAACCCAGGATCCTTAGCACAGTAGACAAGACACGTTATCAAGTGAGCTAAGGTGGCGAACGTACCGGGCGGGCTCTTTAGCCGTTGAATTACGGGACAGAACTCATTTCCAATGTTTGTGGACAACGAGTATTTACTCACATCTTGAAACCATGAGACACGGTGTTTACCAAGGATGTATAAAGTAGCAGTTCGTAGCTAGTATTAGGCCTACAATTTGAGGTCTCTGCAGTTTATCTATTGACATACAGAGCACGATCCACGTTCACGTTATTTTCCACCGTTATTATACAGAAACACATTTTGAGCCAAAAACAGTTTAGTTTGCTGACGACTGAAGCTTTTAAATTGAAAAACCATTTTTCAATTTTAAGTTTGTCTATGTACTAAAAAAACCCCGTAAAAATGCAATGATATATTTATTTATTTTTAATTTAGCACCGCGTCTTACTACCCGTTCGGGTTATACGCTTAAGTATTAATTACGTTAATGGATTAGGAATTGGGAAGGTTGAATTTAGGTGAAGTGAGCCCACATTTGCGTGGAGGGAGAGTTGAAAACATTTAGGGAAAGCTACTACCAGTTCACCTGACCGAGATTCGAACCTCGATCTTCTAGCGCGTTAGCCAACTACGCCACCGAGGCGGGTGCAATTATATAGATTTGTAGTACGGGAGACTTTGACAATTGAAGATTACAATAACTTTAGACGGAAGTTTTTAAGCTGAAGTATGCTACAAATAGTTTTAATTAAAGTAAAATACATGTTCTCACATGACATCCATATTGGAAATTGATGAAACGACCTGAATGCAGGGCTATGAGGTCGGTTCGACAAACCTTCGACTCAACTACTTTGTAAATGGCAAATGCATATTAATTTGTAATAATAAATTAACACTTTAGTAAAACATCAGAACAAAACCCTCAATCAAAGCCACGTGAACCCTGACACCACCCCCC
>CABFVX010001132.1:0-15193 GCA_902151425.1 Timema shepardi | reverse complement strand
CCCCCCCAGATTATGGCGGCAAGGTAAGGTTGAGTCACAGTTCACACTAGCTCTGACTTGGAAGATCATGGTTTAATCAGAAGGATACACTAGAGTAGGTTTTCCAGGATTGTCACTCTTTTTATTAAAACAAAATTTCCTTTATTTTCTAATGGGGCTTTTTTTTCAGAAGAAAATATTCCCTGTGTTTACCCAGTTTTACACGTGCATGGCCACCCTGGTTTTCCAACTTTGTATATTCCCGGCCTCTTCCCTTAAGGATGTTTTATAGTAGAGTACTGAGACGTGTTGCAGACGTTTAGAAAACCCTACGTTATTTAACGAGTTGTTGGATTTTTTTTATGCCGTTTACAACCAAATATAGGTGAATATTATCAGAAGGTCTCTGACCAGTAAAAAAACTTTTAATTTTGAGTTTAAAGTATTTTTTTAACTAACAACGCTTTACGTGAAAATTTGTAATTCTGAGAGTAAATAAAAAGGTTATAAACCTAGATCTAGCTTTCTTTTATCAAATAAAGTAACGTTTTGTTAGGGTCACAACAGACAATTTCAAGATAATGTGGAATTGTTTTAAAGGGTTTTATGTAAGTTACTATACATTTTTTAAAACCTTTCAACCTTACAATTTTAACTGTGTAGCTAGTCCAAACTTTCCCCTGTTTTGATGAAAACAATACTAAAAACTATAGAACTCCTACATAAATAATCAGAGATTTATAAATGTCTGCAACGTTTCTTAGTGTTCTCCCATGTAGCACCTTTAAAACACCCATCCCTTCTTCGCCTTTACTCAGAATAGCTATCAAGTAGTTAATAACCAGCAAACTTGCACTAAATCTCACCCAAAGATAGCGTTAACGCTTTCTCATAAAGTGAACCACTACTCGGGGCGACAGGGACCAGGTTTTCTACCTCCTGTTAATTAGGGGGGAATATTTCCTCTTTATTGCTCTTCTAAGCATCCATCGCTCTACCCAGGCGCGGAAATTAGATGCGCAAAAGAGGTTAATTTCCTCAATGCGAGTCATACAACCAATTCACTAGCAAGTCGTGTATTACTGGAACGAAAAGAAACCAAGAAACTCCTAGTCTGCAATCAAGGTGAGACGAAGCATAAAATTAGCTTCCAAGGATTCAAATAGGTTCCTAATTTACAAGGACGTATGAAGACATTAAAGAAATTATTATGCGCGCACCTAACGAGAAAACTATTTATCCACACAAGGATATGGAGAGCGTTTGTAATCTTGGGAAGTTTTTGTGGAAATGGCGCGCTTCTGTTGATGAGCATTTCCCATTCATTTTTATTAAAAATTAATTTGAAATAATTTTTTTTTCACGCGCATCAGTACAATATTATAAGGCTTATAAAGTGACGTTGAAATATATATATATATATATATAACAGAGGCTGCTTCTAACTGGCGACCCAAGATTCTTTTTTCTTTCTTTTTTCCAGCCCACGAAGTTTCTTGGAAAAGTAATCTACTAGAGTAAAATTAATATTTTTAGCCGAGAAAGATAAAGTTTTGACTTGCGTGGGGAAAATCCATGAAAGCTACAACTGATGTTATTTCAGTAATAAACTTCAATTGCACTCTATTTTTATAACAACTTACGTACTCGCGTGGGCAGGCCTATTTTCTTCCATCCCTGTGATCGGGTTATATATTTTAGTTAGAATATTTTTAAATATATAATAAAACATTTTTAAATTACCTCTTACTATTTCATTCACTATTAAATACCTGTTCTCAGTATTGCACGACTTGACAAGAACTATCCGATTACGACGAAGCTCGTCAATAAACTCGTAGATTCTATCGTGGCACTTGACCAAGTTATGTTTCTATGTTTTAGAATTTCCCAACTTTTCATGTTTTGCAGACCAAAAAATTTGCATTTCGCAAAGTATTTAAATACCCGCTTCGGTGGCCAATTGTTCTTACGGCATCACTTTCGCAATAATACTGCAGTGCCGATGACGGGGAGACTAGGGTTCCAATTCCGGTAGGGTTTATTTTGAAAGTGGTTTTCCCTAAATGGCTTTCCATTCTACTTCCACGCAAACGCTGGTACACATTCTCTAAATTTAAATTTTCTCGCCAATAGTATATAATCGTAATAGCCCTGGCGTTTAGTAAGACGCACTGGTAAAAAAAAAAAGTATTTAATAAACAAATCCATAAATAAAAATAGCGTTATTTATAGTACTCCGCTTGCTTATAAATTTCTGACAAGAATAATTATTAAAGACAAATATGTCCGTGCTCTTCGCAAAATTATATGAATTGCATATAAAAATAATATTCATTATGCTCTTCTACTTCTATTTTTAAAATTATTATAAAAAATATCTGAAAATTCCAATAAGCCTTTAAAACATCCCCTAACATTTTCCTGCCACGCCAAATGGCCTGAATTTTTAATATATCACCTGTTTTACAAGTGCTTTATCAACTCTATTATCGAACGAGATTCTCGAAACTTCCTTAAAATTTAACTGTTTGATTACCCGCTTCAGTGACATAGTTAGCTAACGCACTAGGTCCGTGTTGAGCTAAGCTGCCAAAGACGGGGAGATCGAGGTTCGAATTTCGATCGGGTGAACTGGGTGGTGGTTTCCTAAATGGTTTTACACTCTCCCTCCACGCAAATTCGGGTTCACTTCCTCTAAATTCAACCTTCCTAATCCCCAGCACCATTAGCGTAATTAGTACTTAAGCGTATCAACCGAACGGATAACAAGATACGAAGATAAATAAATAATTATAAAATAAAAGTTTGATTGGTTTTTAAAATATTTTATAAAATATACATAGCATTATTCCAACCCTTTATGAGAAGAGCCCGGATTTTGATGACAAAGCATGTACTTTTTTATTTTATCACATCCAATGTTGATAAGTACATGAACTATGTTCATGATCCCCCGGTTGTAGAAGTTTATATTTAATAGGTCATTTCCCCCCCCCCCATTTTTAAGTAGTTTTTGATTCATTTTAAGGCATTAATGTAGAATAAATATATTTTTAAATGGGCCTACTATAAATATTTAAAAATGTATACATTTTTAATCACACAGTTGCTGCAATTATATGATAATATAGTAGTTAATTTTGTCACCTCTTTGCTTGTTTAGTTGAGAGACACTGCAACTAGTCTGGAGAGTGTTGCGTTGGGAGGGGTTAACTACGTATTACTAATGGAACATATATTTATTTGTATATCAGTATTATATTTTGCAATACGCGATAATTTAGTTGTTATAGATTTTTCATCACATATGTATTTTTTGTTTGAAATAATTGTATCGTGGGTGTTTGATTTAGTCTTGTGCATTCATTATAAGTTTTTGCTCATATTTTATAAGATCATTATTTGAAATGAAGCCCTTTTTTGGGGGGGAATTATCAAGTTCATTTTATAGGTCATTTTTGATCGTTTTTTATGAGTAATTCAGTTTCATAATTTTATTATAAATATCAAATTTTGTCATGGCGCAGTGTCGAGAAAACGAGAACCGAGATGGAAAGTCTGGGCTCTAGTGTCTTCTAATCAAGATTGTTTTCCTTGGCAACCTCCCTTTCAGCCTTCACTCCGTGAGCTTAATTCAGTGCTTAGTCGCCCAGGTAATGAGATACTGACTAGCATCGTCTCACTTCATGACACAGGTGGCTGCGCGTCATCAGGAGCGAGATTGTGCCCTAGAGCACGCGTTCTTAAACTGTGGGTCCCCCGGAGGGGTCGAGGGAAAATATTCTAGGGGTCACAGCAAACCGTGACAAACGTGACTAAATTATATATTAATTGAAGAAATATTTAAATTATAATACACTATAACCTTTAATTATACAGTTAACTTATTTAGTACCACATCTTACTACCCACGCGGGCTATACACCTATGTACTAATTAAGATAATGGGTTAAGAATGAAGAAGGTTGAATTTAGAGGATGTGAACCAACTTTAAGTGTGGGAAGAGTGAGAAACCATTTAGGGGAAAAACACCCTTAGTAAACACGACAGGGATCAAACCACGATCTTCTTGCCATCGTTAGTCTTATTTGTTTACTGCATTACAGAAATAAGCGTTCAACATTCATATATGAACACAATTTATTAATTATTCGTATGATTAACTAAGATAAGCTAATGGGATTCCAATGGTTATCTTGATTTCTAGAGTTTTTAAATTTTAAAAATATAATTAATCATCTTAAAAATGGTTGCCTGTATAATTTTTTTTTAAAGTGTTCAATATTTATATTTTTAATTTAATCCAAAAATGCTCAAAATCTGACATTATAAATAAAATAACTTAACAATCACAGCCGTGGGACGCATAATTGAATCTTATGAAATGAGGTCTCGTCAAGGTATGAGTTTTTGACAATGATAACGTTGGCAGTGAATTAATCACTCGAAAGAAACAAATATAAATCCCTATTTACCAGATTTATTAAACTAAATATAAGTGATGCAAAGATTCTGTGGCCGAATGGTCCAAGGCATCACTTTCGCAACATACTACACGGCAGATGACGGGGAAGACTGGTGTTCGAATCCCGTTCGGGTGTACAGAGTCCCCCACCTCCAAATGGTTTTCCACCCTTCCTACCCGGGGGGCATAGGTCCTTTATATTAAACCTCGCTCATCCTTAAAACAGAGTGATCAGCACATATGCCTATAACCCGATCGGGTGGTAAGACCCAGTGCTAAAAAAAAACATTACAAGGGATGGTCTAGAAAGATTCCAAATTCAAAGCTCCTGGGTTCAATTCTTGTTTCTAGGTTGTAAATTTTTAACCTACATCTAAATGAGAATGTTTGGCTAGTTTCTACCGAAATTTGAATATACCCGAGTGGAGTCGTCTTGGAACTTGTGAACATCGTCTCTTTGTTTTGCTATTGGTAATAAACAATTCGGTTAAAAACAATTTAGGTAGAGGAGGATGCGTCTAAAAGCTAGAGAAAGGCGTGTAGCACTCCCCATAATGGGAGGTAGTCCCGCGAGACGCCGGTGCGCGGAATGTGGGCGAGGCGTGCGTCTGACAGCTGGATAATGTACACCGCCATAAACACAGTGCGGTATCCAAGAGGAAGAGATATACACATTGGTAAGTACAGGTCAAGTTTACAAAATACTTTATAAAGTGTCGACACCTTAAATCATTCGGTAGCGTGGCCCTCTACTGAGTTAAGTAAGGGTCCCGGGTTCGTTTCCTGGCATGGTTAAATATGTTATCATTGGTGAAATGAAGGAGTTACCCTTTCACAGTGATAAATTAACGGCCTGTTCTAGATGTACGATAGATTATAAGTCGTGTGATGATATAATCAATCAATCGGGTCAGAAAGTGCACGTTAAATACCTCAAATAAATTAAATTAAAAATGGTTTGAAAAAATATAAATAAAAATTAAAAATATAGCCTATGTCACTCAAAACCAGATGTATAAATATAGGTTTCCGTTCGATGTTTGATTCAGTTTTGAATTTTTTTAACGAGTGTGTTTTATCACTCGAATATTATTAGAGGATAATAAAAAAGATAAGTTTGAAAAGGTTTATTTGAACGCGTTTTACAAAACCGATCCGGGTTGTCTAACTTTTTTAAATTATCATTATAATTATTATAATAATAATAATAATTATTATTATTATTATTATTATTATTAGAGGTATTTAACGTGTACAATACGAATCTATTGATCATATCAGCACACGATTTACAAACTAACTTATTCTAGGAAAAGCCCTAACACTCAGCCCCATTCTGTTAAATCGTCACTGTAAAAAGGGTAAATCCATATCTCCCCCACCAATGATAACATTTTCGGCCATGCCAGGAATCGAACGCGGGACTGTTAGTTCAGTAAACAGACACGCTACCGACTGAAGGTGTCGGATCACTTTTAGCTTTTATAATGGAGTAGGTGCGAGGAAGGTAAAGGTTAGATTAAATGTACCTTCATTAGTGTGGAGGTGGAGTGAGAAACCGTTTAAAAAAACCTCTCTTACTCCAGTACACCCAGTCTGCATTCAAATCCCAACTTCTCTGTCACACTGTTCCGGGTCATATTTACGGGGATGTCGGGATTGTTTATATACCCATGTGAAGAAAGTTATTAAACTATATTGGAGAAACATATTATTTATTTTTGGGGGAAAAAATTAAGTTGCTAACGGAAGTAAAAGCTAGTACTGCGATTGAAGCATTTTCACTAAAAACAAAGTATTGGAGAGCACGGTGGTAAACACTTGCGCAATCCGTTGACGCGACTGTTCGTCAGATGTTGCTGAGAAGAGACAATCTTCAAGTTCTGTCCATTCCTGAGTAATAAGACATTATAATCGTGATCATGAATTCACTATGGTAGAGATTCCCAAACATTTTAAACCAAAGAAGCCTTTATATTAGAAAAAATACATGTTGGAACCTTCATAAAAATGTTAACACTAATATTATGAACATTCAATAGCGACAGTTAAATTTTAAACGTAGAACAAAAACTGAAAACATCACATATTCTGGCTGGGCCTTTGGCCAATTCCATTTACTAAGATTTGAAAAAATTGGCAATCCTAATTACTGATGCTATTCTACAGTGTGGAAAACAATTAAAGTACATTCCAAAACTGCCTCATGGAACCTGAGTTAACACTATGGCTGTGCCCAAGAGCTCCAGGGAGCACAGTTAGAGAAACGCTGCATTAGGTCACGAACCACGTGTCATGTCTCTCGATCCATCTACAAAGAACTGTCCGAACCATACCTGCCCTGATATGGAAAAGTTAAATGCTAAGAATTCTTCATTCTAGAGTTTCAATCATCACAGTTAAAATTGAGAGATGGGAAATGTCCCTTGATTTATTCCAAAACGGAACATTTTAAATTAATCTGTTAGTTAGCTATTTAAATGGAACAAAGAAACCTACAATCGAAATAACCCAAGTGTTATTTTTTTTAAGGACGTAAACACCAAAAACATTATTAGATGAGTTATAACAAAGAAATAGCAGATATTCCTATTCTCTTCTCACACTTACGACAGCGCTGATTGAGTGTGTCACTAACGTCGGGTCCGCTGGAGACTATATGTGTTAATACCAAAATATATAATCAATGCCTAAACGAATAAATATATTTCCCCAGGGATTCTATGATCTGAAAATTTTGCCGGTAAATGGCATTTTTTTATTCCCACTATTTGTTTGTATTAATGTTCATATTTGATTTGGTAAGAAGTAATAAAGGAAAAAATCCTATCTATTTTATGTTTATTCCCTTTTCCTTAATCGATAGTATCTTAGTCTTCTTGACATGTTGCGGTGTTTAATATTGATGTTACACCATATTCAGGTCTGAGGAAAACCAATGTAAACATGTAAAATTAACGGCGAAACATGTAATCAAGAAGACTAAAATACAATCAAATAAAGATAAGCGAATAAAAATAAGGAGGATAAAATATTCTCGTTCATAATTTGTTTGGATTAAGTATTTGCCAACAAATTCCCAACTCCCGCTTCCCAATCGTAACCCAAAACGGTGTGATGGCTTTATGGATAATATAGTACAATTAAGCAAATAATAAATATTTCCGAATAAGTTGGCATTAGTTACTTACAGCCAATGTTTGCGAGAACTTTCTTCTAGCTGCCCACCATCTCTCCAACCGTAGATAGGGTATATTTATGTATGTGTTTAGCTCTAAGTACCTTCTGCCCCAACCAAGCCCCTCCACCTTCTTAGTAGGCCGAATTTAAAATTCATTGGATAATTTTTATATCTAGTTACAGAAGGCCAATAAAAACAGGTGACACTCAAATCGGGGGTCGCATGGTCTAAGATATATTTTTCGAACTAAACTGAATTGCCAGTGACGGGGAGATCGGGGCTACAATTTCGGTCAAGTCCCCTCCCCCCCACCCCCAAATAGTTTTCCAAGTTCCCTCTACGTTAATGCGGTTACATTCCTTCTATATTTTAGTTTCCTCGTCCCTACCCCACTATTTTAAATATAAGGGTAGCCCGAATTGATAGTAATACGCGGTGCATAAAAGATAAGGTGGCGATACACACTCTTGCAGCCTAGTGAGATCCGCATTTACCGCAGCTTAAAAAATAGAAAAACCTATAATTACGGTCAATAAAAAAACCTTTTATCTTTTTTGAATTATGTATCCATAATCCCAATTTCCAAATGATACCCTATACAATTAGGATAGTATTTTTAAAACTTTGTGGTTTATGGGACACTCCGTATAACGGAATTAGTACTGGTAAGTAATATATAGCTTGGATCGGGATGCTTTGCGATTCGGTCTCGCCCTGAATCTGAAATGCAGATGTTAGAACTAACTTTATTAACCCAATTATTTCTAAGACTAATAAATTAAAAACGTAAACTTTATTTTGACTTCAAAAGGGAATGCATCGCTGTAGGTGACACAGGCACATGGGGTTGGAGGATGGGAGGAAGTGGAAGATAGATAGAGGAGAGAGAGAGAGAAAGGAGAGAGAGGAGAGAGGGGAGGAGAGAGGGGAGGAGAGATAGAGAAAGGGAGAGAGCGTTAAGAGTAACGGAGAGATACGAAGATGCAGGAAGGAGAAAAAAAGTCGAAGGAAGGAATAAATTATATCATCATCGACAGGGTTAAAGATTTAAAGTGAATAAGAGGAAAGTATTTTTTGTTGTGAAAAGCAGCGTAGCCATTAAGAAGCGTCTTCCCTTCCCAGCTAAAAGGTCGAGCTCAAACAGATTGGGAACGAAAGCTGCCACCGCTACAACTTCTTCCGATACAAAATTTGAATTTATCCGTCACTATTTGCTTTCTAAAACGAGGAATAACTTCGTTAACCGGTAAGGTATATTAAGTGCTCAGGAAATACAGAATAACGTCTAAAGGATTACAAGAGGGAAAAAAACTTTGAATATATTAATGGATGTAATTGTATATTATTAAGTTGAGGTAGTCGTCACGAAAAGTTAAGGGTCAAAGTAGTTAAATATTTTATTAAAAATACTTTGAAACATAAATACATGAGAAGAGAAAAAATATATATATATTTCACTCAAACATTCTAGGACTATATTAAAATGAAATTAAAATAATGTATCTCAGAATATATATAAACATTTTATTGCCTTTATTTTTTAAATCTAAGAATATTAATTGAATTAATATGCATAAGTGTTATTATTTATTTAATGTAAATAGTTACTAGCACCAAGATGCACATTAGAATGCAATTTATTTTTAACTGATAAATTTACTTAGTTATTTACCAAACCGTATAATAGTGAAACCATTAGTTAGCCTTTAAAAAAAACAAATTTTAAGATATTACAAATAAATTTATTCACCAGTTTAGAAAATAAATATATCCTTTTTAACTAGAATATTTAATTCGTTTACCTAATGAGCACATCCATCCCATTAGGATGGTAAAATATATTAATATATGTCTTTAAAAAAAATTGCCTCTATCTTATAAGCATTTTAGACGCTATTTCTTAAAATCAAACACAAATCTAAAATAAAGAATTTACGTATCGGCTGGTATTGGTACAGTAACGGAAGGGCAATATTTTCAAAGTTAGACTATAAAGAAAACGTTAGACGGCTCATTATAAGAATAAATTAACAAATAAAAAAAAAGGTATTTTAAATACGAACGTAGCTGGAGTCAAATTTAGGCTGGACAGAGCATACACACGAACTGAATTACTAACTTTAAGGCTAAACTAATTTTGCTTAGAAAAAAAAATTGCTAGTAGGGATGGCTTGGCATCCGAATTTAGATCCTAGTGACTATTGAAAGGCTAATACACCAGTGATAAAGTTGAATTTCCTAGTAGACGTTTGTTGGAAAACCTTTTTATTGAACTATACATAACTATTAAACTGCCCATACAACGTGAACCTTGATCGTAATCAAACTTATACAGTGGTAAATGGCTATACCACAAACAATCCAAGAGTGTTTTTTTAACCGGAAAACATTGGAAACTTCTTGAACAGTCAAGCGTGAAGATTTCAACTAAAAAATCATAAGTTAAACGAGACGATTCTTCATTTATGCATAGTAAATATGATGGAACTTTCAATAAACTAAGTAACATTGAAAAATAATATTTAATCTCAAAATAGCATACACACACATACACATTTTTATTATATAGTAATCAGAAAAGACATATACATGATTATATATATAGGTTTTTAAATAATCAAGTAATCTTGCTATAAAATTTTGATAGATAAAATTACGATAAGTATAAAGTGATTTATCACTATGTTTATAATTGAATTGACATAGCCTATTATTGACAATAAATAGGAGGAAATTTTAAATCCTACATACCTCCATTGTAAATAGTAAAATGCATATTTTGCGTACTCCCACGCATTTGTAAAAAGGCTCTTCCAAATGAAATTATTTTGCTAAGCGCCAATATAACACAGGGCTCCAGTGTTGCAGGTGACAGGACTTACCAAAACAAACACATCAGCACGCCTATATTCATCAGGTGACACACTTACCTGAAACACACACAAAAAAAACTACTTAGGATACAATATAAAAGAACAGCCTCAGTCCAACTTTTAAACAACTACATCTGAGAGCCAGAAAAGTTACTATATCTGCTTTCTCATATTTATAGGTAAAGTCATGTGATCTGCAGCTGTCAATTTTATTGGCCTATATATTATATTATTATTATTATAATTATTATTATTATTATTATTATTATTATTATTATAAGAACCGCGTCTTACTAACCGTTCGGGTTATACGCACTTACGCTAATGTGTAATGCTAGGGTGATTGTGAGATGAAATAGTAGATATTATAATGATATCGGATTTTATTATGATATTTGCCCCGCGATTGGGCACCAACTATAATGATATGATCCCGTCGATTGGGTTTCTATTATAGTGATACCGGGTTTTATACTGATGATGATACGGATGTGGCCCCGTGTATGCCTTACGGGGAGTAGTAAGTATAACGATACCGGGTTTTATGATGATGACGCATGCATCCATTAATCCGCACTCGTACACGGTTATGTGATTTGATTACATGCAATTCTTTTTCTTATGAAATGACTAAGACTTTTAATGTTGCACACGATTTATTTATATGAGTACACTTTCGGTACTGTAGATTTGATATTAAAGTGATACAGTTTGTGTGTGATAATACTATTTTTCTGTGTCAAGATAACTATTTTCTTTGTACTGTGTGGATTCATACGCACAAGCTGCTTATATATGACCTACCCCTTGCTTCTTGGACCCCTTGGCGCCGGTGTTAAAACTAACTAATGGAAGAAATCCTGGCGACCTGATGTTGTGAAGGCTACCTTCTTATTGGGTAAAGGGAGCCAGCATGTCATATGATTTATTTTAAATACAACGGAGTTGGTCTTTTAAAGAAAGACAGTTTTAAAGCGCAATACATTGAAATTACTTCTGAAAAAACGTGATTCTTCATGAATGAAGTATTAAAAGGAAACTTTACATACAGTTCTTTAAGGAAAAATGCACTTCATCCATGACTTTTGGAATATATGAGAGGGGTACAAAACAGTATCATTACAATATCAGCAATAGGCTTACCTATAAAATAATACCGATATTGTAATAAAATGTTAATAATGTTGCCCTCACAAAAAGTTTTGTGTTTTTTAAAGTTTTTATTATATATTTGAGGAGATGGGAAGAAATGTAAATGTTAGTAGCTTTTGACTGCCCATATGAGAGTTCCTAGTTTGAGACTAGTAGCGTAAATGAAACTAATTTGGTAGAAGTTTGTTTACGTTAAGGGACCTGTACTCAATATCAGTTACAGTAAAGTACAAATTAGTAAATAAAAGTTTACTTTCACACAAATCGACTGGTACATTATTTATAATTTTCTTTTAATATTAACGCAATGTAAAGCGGGCCTTATAGTGTCAAAAAAGTTTACAGATTATATTTTTACATATTTTTAGTATCACGTCTTATTGCCTGTTCAGGTTATACGCATATGTACTAATTACGCTACTAAATAATCCATGAGGAAGCTTGAATTTAGAGGTAGTTTACTCACATTTGCGTGTGGGCAGAGTGGAGAACTATTTAGGAAAAACCACCCTCAGTACACCCAACCAGGATTCAAAACTCTATCTCCCTTTCATCGGCAGTCTCGACTGTTGATAGAGTGGCGCCTTTGACCATGCGGCCACCGAAGCAGATTTAGAGATAAGTTGAAATCCACTTCATACAGTAAATTTCACAAATAAACCACTAATCAGGCAGAGCAAAGTCGATTTAGAAATATAATAACTTTTGGTCAGAAGCCTTTAAAGTATAATAACTCTTAGTTTAGAAAATGAAGTATTAACTTAAATGTATTCTTCAACTTTGGATCCTTACACGCTCACAAAAAGAAGCTAAGATAGTAATTTTATTTTTTCAAGCTATCATATATAAATACATATTTTTAAATATTATTATCAATATATGTTTAAACCATCTGAAGCCTAAACTAGCTAACATAAGGTTACAAAATGGTGCGAGACAATTTCAAAGAAATGTTCCAGCGTTAACCTGGAGAAATAATTTTGAAAACTATGACACCGCGGGACAAAATACTACAATACAAAACTATGCATATAGGTTAAGAGTAGAGCAAGCTTGAGATGATTTGGTTAAATTAATAACTCTAGCTTTAAAAGTTTAATTTACTATTAGTAAAATAAAATATACGTGCAGTTTAATTTTAAAATATCCTATTAGAATTCAAAGTTACAATTAATGTTACTTTTGCAACGCGTCCTATCTGGGATATCCACATTTAATAAAACTATTCCATTAGAGTTTAGAAAGGTAAAATTTAAAGAAAATGAACCCGAATGTGTGTGGAAGAAGAGTGGAGAAACGATTTAGAAAATAACAACCTAGTACACCGTACGGAAGACTACCCACGACCTTGTCGTAATCGGCTAACAGGATTAGACGATCTTGACGTTTAGTTTTCGTAACAACATTTTTATGTATTTTTATTCGTCGCCTCAAAGAAAAAGAGAACACTAAAAAAAATTCTCTTCACGAAGTGAACACGTTACAAGTTTAAATATTCTATGTTTGCTAAGTCATAAACAAGAATTTAAGCACCAACATTAGTATACAACCCCCGATTTGTCAAAACTTCTGGTTAAGACTGAACTGTTGTTTTAAGTCATTTTGGTAAGACGTAGCTCCTTTTATAATATTTTATATATTTACCAGCTTCAAAGCTCAAGATAAACTTGGCACTTTTCCCTCTGCGGTTCCTTTACTTACATCTCACGCTTCTTACGGTGAACTTCTGAAAAATAAACTTTTAAAAATAAAAATGCAATGTTATTTCAAACTTTGAAAGGCAAGTTTTGAAACATATGTCACAAGAGGGTTGGCTGTTAGAATGAACTAGGGGGATGAAGAATATTGAATAACTTTTACGTCTGTTTAGCAGGTCAGCTTTGTGTCTGACAAATGGTAAATTTTGTACCATATGATTTTATATGAAATATTTTTTTAAATTATATAAACCCTCATCCGTGATCACGTGGTCTTTCACGTCACTCTTGTTCTGGCTGACTGACTTGTCAGTGACAGGGTGGATCAGGGTTCTAATCTCGATCGGATGTATTGAGGATGTTTCTTCCTAAGTTGGTTTTCACTCCCTTCCATGCAGGTGTGGATACATTTCCTCTAAAACTCTTATCTTCCTCATCCCGAGTCAATTAGTGTAATTAATGTATGCATATTATCCGAATGGGCACTAAGACTCGTTGATTCCTGTCTTTTTATTAGCTCGAAGGCAAAATTTAATTTTAATCCAAGATGAGAATAATAAAAGTAAACAAAAATACATATGACCTTAATCACAGGACGAGCCGGGATAGCTTAGTGGTAAAACAATGGCGCGATAAACTCAGGAGAACACCGGAGCGGGTAGAGTCAGGTGATCAAATAAAGTCTGTATAGTAGAGCAATGAGAAGCTTTGCAAACGTTTAGAAATCCCGGATAATTGAGTATAGGATTTCATATCTTTTAATAAGGTTTCCATCAAACTGTAGGTGAAAGCTTTGAACCTATAAAAAGTTTACATTTCACATTTACACTGTTTAAAAAAGGTGTGATAACTTACATATAACACTATAAAACAATGCCACCATATATTAAAATGTTTTGTTGTGACCCTAAAAAAATATGACTTTATTAGATATTGAACTAATTTTTAATCTATAAATTAATATTTTAAATCGTCAGAAACCTGCTGATAATTTCCAGATACATTTTGTTTAAAAACAATATTAAAAAATATATCAAACAATTTTTTAAATAATGAAGTTTTTCTAAACGTTTGCAACACGTCTCATGTTCTTCAGCAGCATCCTATAAAACCAGTGAATGGTCAATGTTATGATATTGGATATTTATATTAGGTATATAACGTGCACTTTCTGAACCGAATAATGTTATCAGCCCAAGAGAATTTCTGTGAGCGAGAGAGAAATTGTCTACAAATTTTGCCGGGATAGATACTGTGACATACTTTCCAGGGTTATTTTACATGACACAATCTACATGGGACCGACGACCTTACTTCACCCCCGACGGAGGTTGTGGTAAGGATTCCTATCACTCAAGAAAAATCCATCGACCCCAGATGGGTTTGATCCCCCGAGCATCATATCCTGATGCGAGCACTTTACCCTAAGACCGCCACGGTCGACATGTTGAAAATGGAGCGTAAAGTGTGTATAATGTGATGAACTTGCTGCGTGTTCATTCATGGGACAGCCAGCATTTTGATAGGTTTGATACTCATATCCTAGTTTTGAAATTCCCCGACCTTTCCTGGTTTCCCAGAGCAAAAACAAATGCATTTTTGGGTGACCTGGTGGTCTAGGGGTAAGGTGTCGGACTACTATGCAGGGGTTCCGGGGTTCAATCCTCGGTCCCGGCACGGATTTATCTGATTGCCAAACCCTTCCTTCACCCCTGACAAGACGTGTATTAATCACAACTGGTGAATGTGGAGAATTCCAGGCCTCCACCGTGGTTCGGATCCCACGTTAAACTGTAGGTCTTCCATTTCATCTCACAATCACCCTGCCATTACACATTAGCG
>CABFVX010001131.1:149211-188859 GCA_902151425.1 Timema shepardi | reverse complement strand
ACAGAAGCCTCCCCTTTTAGTCGCCTCTTACGACAAGCAGGGGTTACTGCGGGACTATTCTAACCCCGTCCCGCAGGGGGGAATAAATTAATTCCTTGAAAACTTAAGTACAAGTGAGTCAACCAGGAATGTGGCATCGGAAGCAATTTTGGGCAAAGTCTGTAAAAATGTAGAGACTGACTTCAGCTTCAAAATAAAAACTTATAATATTTATAACAATATATGGTGGCCACATCATTTTAATTATATAATTTCTTTTTATTCTTTAGGACCAATATTTGTAATATGGATTGATAAATTTATTTAAATAAATACATCCACAATGTCAAAGAAGGTTCCCATGAATTCATTTGTATTTGAGCATTTACTGCAGTAAATTTGTTATTGCTAATTAATATACTTTAGCCATTTATAAAGGATTCAGAATCAGCCAGTAAAGAGAAGCTGAAGTTGAAGTCTTGGCGTACAAACTTCAGAGCCCTAGAATCAACACTACAAAGCAGTCACCCCTCTAAACGTGACGTGTAATATTTACTGGTCATTAATACATCTCACAGAAAAGATAAACTGGATATTCAACTCAAAATTCATAGATTTAAAGATATTTAGTTAAAAGTTTAATTTGAAATTCAACTTATCTAAATATAACCACAATGTAGGCCTACTCACAATTGTGGGAGCATATTGTTATGAGTGATGTCCTCAAGTAGTCATAACATATTCCACAGCGCAATAGATCATCCAGGGCCTGAAATCAATTGAAATAAAATGAAGCTAAACATCTTCAGAAAACATTTGTGTGTAGGTCAGTTGCTGGTTGTGTATATAAGCACAAATGCACACAGACACCTAATATTTTTATTACAATTGTATACTATTTTCAGAAACATGGGCTCTCAGGAAGATGAAAAAGAAATCCTTGGAATATAAGTTTGTGGTAGTTGTAATTAAACATCAACTGTGAATTATAAAATATACCGTACATTCACTAAAATAATTTTGTTTGAGAGCTATCTAAATTGAAGTTAAGAAATAAAATTAATGAATAAGCTAAATTAGGCTTATATGATTGTGCATTATTTTTGAGGCACAACATTACTGTAGTGCACAGTGTAATTTAATTTTTCCTGAACTTCAGCATGTTAAGGTGTGTTTACACTAAGTAACAAGTTTTTAAAACTTTGTGTTGTATAACAATGTTTTACAACTTGTTAAAAAATCAAATGGAAAATTAAATAAAACATCGATGTCTTATACTATTTTGTCTTGTTTTATAACAAGTTATAAGTTTCCCACCCATTGTCGGCAATAATCAAAGAAAAATATGTAACTTTTGTTTTCCAACATGTTGCAGTGTTACGGGACTGTTTATACTATGTAGCTAACAAATTGGCTAGAAAGCGTATAGCCCAAATGGGTAGTAAGATACGGTGCTAGAAAAAAAAAGTTGACTAAACTGTTCCTTCCATTCTGTATCTGGAGCTAGCCTTTCAGTTTTCTTCTCTTTACTCAATTACCAATCAAATCAATTAGATACTCAAAGTCCTAGATTGTCATTCTAAGAAAGTTCCTAAAACTGCCATCAGTTCTGAGTTTCACAGCCAACAGATCATGGTCATCACACTGAAGATCAGTCAAAAGGTCACTTGCACAGTATTCATCTCTCGCAAGTAGAGATGGTCAAAACCATCTTTTGGCCCTTATCCGGCACAACACTATACAAACCGTGACCACAAGGAGAAAAATCCTCCTCAAAGGCTAAAATTCAGACTAGATAAAACATACTATAATTTGTTAAGACAGTTTTAAGTCATTTTTGTCAATGTTTTACAACATTTTTTGTTACATAGTGTAAACGAACCTGGACCCTGTTGGCAGTCATGTTAATTTGAGGAAACAAACCACTGTTGGCAAACATGTTAATTCGATGATTTGGTGATTCTGACAGTACAGCTTGTAAAACTTCTCCATTAGATGCATCCAACTTCATGGTTCAGACAAAGGCTCCTAAAGTTGCAGGCATAGCAGCAGGTGCTCTTTTTGTTTAGTCAAATTCACAACCTCCGAAAGTAGGGAGACTGACATTTCAACCAAGTACAGATAAGCTGGTATCGCTCCGACCTCTCTAGAAGTGGAGGTGAAAGTGATGGTTTTTTAGGAATGTTTGGGGCAGCGGCAACCAACGTAAAATACATTGTTTTGTTTGTGACTTTTGAACAGATTCTTGCAGTAATAACAATACCATAGATAAGAAATGTCAGGAATAAGAAATAATAGAAATTTTTAATCCGCTGGTGAAGTATATGCGTATGAACAGTGAAATCTAATTTAGTTACTTTTAAGTGTTTTTAATAAGGACCAGGAATAAAAATTATTTGGAAAAAACTTTTGAACTGGCCTGATAGAGTAATAATCAGATTTATAAGTTACGAGTGACCTGGCGGTCTAGGGGTAAGGTGTCAGACTTCTGTGTTGGCGGCCGGGGTTCAATCCTCGGTCCCGGCACAGATTTATCTGNTAGGGGTAAGGTGTCAGACTTCTGTGTTGGCGGCCGGGGTTCAATCCTCGGTCCCGGCACAGATTTATCTGATTACCAAACCCTTCCTTCACCTCTGACAAGACATCTTGTGAATGTGGGGAATGCCAGGCCTCCACCGTGGTTCGGATTCCAAGTTAAACTGTAGCTCCTCCATTTCATCTCGCAATCACCCTACCATTACACATTAGCGTAAGTGTGTATAACCCGAACGGGTAGTAAGACGCGGTGCTAATAATAATAATAATAATAATAATATAAGTTACATGTTTCAGAATGTTTTGAATAGGTATCCATTTGTTTACAATATATTGGTTTTTTTTAATAGATTATAAAGGTGTTCTGGTCTATAAACTTCTGCTGTGTCCCTCGCATGACATTGATACAGTAAATATTATATTATATAAAAACAATTGAATACTTTATTCACTTAGTTTTGCAATGTGTAGATCAACCATTTACCATTTCATAATTAATGACACTAGGCCCCTATATATTTTTTCCTCATAAACTCACGGTTTCCTTAAAATCATTTACTGTGTCAAAAGGCATGTTGTTTTTTTGTCCCACTTGTGACAATAGTTTAAAGATCAATAATTTCATATCTGAACTGAGAAATATAATTTTCTCAAAGGTAATTGGTGCAGCTATGAGTGGACAATTGTTATCATCCGATAATGACAGCCTTTAATTTATATTATATGAGATATTTACTCTCAAAATTATATAAATGTAGTGCATGGGTCCCACCTGGGATGATGGAATATACCCCCACACTAACCATGGTTTAGTACATATAGATTAAAATATACCTGCAAATTATATTAGAAATAGGCCTAATAGGCCTATGCACATGTCTAGTTAAACCAAAATCAAAAAATCATGTTTTTTTTTCAGTAAAATAATGATAAAACACATTGTAGGCCGACATACTGTTTCATCATATTATAGTTTGGCCCTAATTTTTTTAAATATGTTGTCAGTAAACACCAAATAAAGCCTCGTCTACAGAGTCTGTAAGTTCCACATCTGTATTCCTAGTCCTTAAGTGTCCTTAGATATGGGAATCACATATACACAGTCTCTATCTTTAACCCCGTGACCGTGACAGCCAATAAGAAAATCGGAGATTATATCCAATTAGGCCCAAGTTAAACCTCCTCAAAAGAAAATTGGTTAGAGCTAAGCTCGAGCAGACATCTGTGAGATAGAGGTTATTAACAATACTAATGGGGTGTTTAACCTACCAAACCGCATCCACTCTTTCTGAGAGCTTTGTATTTTTAAGAAAATTGTTTTGAGATGCCAGGCTTATAGGGGTTTTTAAATTCTCAGAAAAAAAAATCTGAAATAGCTGTTTGTAAGCCTATAATTTCATTTATTATTCGTTTCCATAACAAAGGATTCTTTTGCTGCCATTGGTGCTTTCAATTCAATGGGCACGCACACACTTACTTTGCTGTCAGGCCTAGTTAGTATTCCTTAGGAGGAGGACCGTATTTAAAGGAGGGGTTTACGGGATCAACCCCTCCGACCCTCCTTCTCGAAAACATATGTTTAAAGGTGAATGAGGTAGAGAGGAGGGAAATTAACTCTTTGAGTGGTATGGTTTATTTATAGTATTTACAATAGGTCTTATGAATTATGCAAAACTAATATGCAAGTTACTTTCAAATTTTTTTCTTTCCTTAAGATGTATTTTGTACAGTTCACCTGAATATACTGTATCGGTTAAATGCAAGGTCATTTCAAATAGCAATGTCCAAAATTAAACATGGTAATTCGTTTATTTATCAATGTGTTAGCTTAATTTTCTAGTGAAAACATAGAATAGAGTGTTGTTAATATTTAGTTTGAACATACTTATCACCAAAATTATGGACAGTAGACCCAAAATATGTAGAACCAATACAAATTAATGTGTAACTTTTTCAGTTCTGTAAAGCATATTTGTATAAAAACTGAGTGATACTATGTTTTATTATATGCATCAGCTATGTTGTAAAAATAGAACATAATTTGCATAATATAAAAATATATACCGGTACCTTACGACTCACACATATATAGTTAACTGGAAGAGAACTTAAGGTTTTTATCAGTTTAGGTTTTTTACAAAGTATAATAGTGGAATAAAATATTAATCCTTGTGCTGTAAACTATTTCTAGTTTATTATTTTTTTGGGTCTATGTTGTTGTCGTCATCCACTCCTTCCCCCCCCCCCCTCCCCCGAACATAAATCCTGGATACAGAGTCAATACAAGGGCTAAGGACTCTGTAGACAGTACAATCCAATCAGGCATTTTACTTTACTTTCTCAAGGACTTTGGCCTGTTTCGACCACCGACTTAATAAGCCTGTCGTGGCCGTCTGGATAACGGAAGTGTAAGGCCAAGAAAGAGATGGGAGAAACAATTAACAGAGAGTGTGCAATTGAGAGGAGAAAAAGTGGTGGAAGGATAGAGGAAGATGGATGCATTTTACTAAACTGACCAGGCCCCAAGCTGGAAAAAGTTAATTGGATGTATCCAAATAGTCTACTTCATGCGCCATTGACCCTTGACGTTCACTCAATAGTTGCATTGGCAATCAAGTGATCAAGTGTAGAACTGTCCGGATGGTCACGAAGTGTGTTGATGCACCCCTAATAAGCCCTTGAGACCAAGGGTGACATCTAGTAAACCTTGATATGCCGTCAATACGGAGTTTGACTGGCAACTGTTTAATTTTTCGTATTCTAGAGTAATGTGATCTGTGATGTGTAATAAAGTATTTTAACCATACCAGTATCAGTACTGCTTTTGTTGTAGTCTTTTTGAGTTGTGTTAGAAATGTCTAGAGATAAAAAGCAGGAATGGATATTAAAACATATTCGTTTTCATTCTCTGCTGTTGGATGGCGTTTAAAATAGTTTCTAGGATCACTGGTAGGAAGCAGCACTGCGGTCTTAAGGTGGTGTAAAGGGTAGTTTGCCGTTTCGAAAAGTCTGTTGCAGTCTTTGATCTCAAGTGCGTGTAAAGTGTAAATTTATCAAGTCCGCATCAAGTCAAGTGTACTTGACTATTCGAATACAGCCTGTGATGATGATGACAATGAGATTACAATCCGTTATTGTGGAGTTTTACGCGGGTGGGCACCATTACATCACAAGTCCATTACATCGCGTTTTGGGAACAAATACATTGCAGGTCCATCACGTCGCATTCCCCCCACCTATCTATACACAGCTAACCCTACTCTGACATACAACCAATAGGATTTAAGGGGCGTATATATACAATTAAATCGCAAGTACATTACATCACGCATATTTTTAATTTGAAGATTATATTCTTATTTTATTATTTCATCTTTGATTTTCGTTGCACCATAGTGATTGGAATTTACAAATTCAAGCCTCCAAGTTTGTTTAAGAACATTCGATTTCTGGCAAGTTAGAAACTCTCCCCCTTCCAAACGGAAAATGTAAGGTGGGCGAAATACATGAGAGTGGATATGCTAATTTTTACCCTGTCTGTAACAGATGAATACTTTTTAAATCTAACTAACTATTTAACTTCAAGATGAGAGTCAGGTACACTATCCTTGTAATCAACTTTGCAAACAAGGGGAATTAGGCACATAATATTTTCAACCAAGCCTACCTTCATAGTGAGAGTGAAGCCTCGTTTATTATCTAACAAGTTGGATCCAACATGTTGGAAGACAAGACACGTGAAAAATTAAGCTGTGTTTATTCTAGCCAACTTGTTGGAACAACATCCTGGTTCCTCCACCTTTTTTTAACCAGTCTACACATTTCTAGCAATGGATAGCGACGTATTACTTGCCGTTTTTTCATTTATTTGATGTCAGGAAGTGTATTCTTGTAGAAGAACCAAAACTTAAGAAACGGTAGATCATTCGAAGTTTTTTTTTCTAGACGTCGAATTGAAGGTGTGTACATGGTAATAATGAGTTATCTACATTTTTAAAGTGGAGCTGATAGCTTTGTACATATGTAACATCACAAAGAACAGAATACTTTTGATATAAATCAATTAAGAATTTAGTAGCCGAAGCTATTATTATTTATTCTTTTTAGTGAGGAATTCTCCATCTAGATATTATACTCTGAAGATTGGAAAAGGACACCTGGACACGAGTCCCGGGTTCGATTCTCATATCCAGGTGTAATTTTTCCATTTTCAGAATTTAAATCAATTAGCCTTGTTTCATTCCATGATCACAAAATTATGCAAGCCCCGATTTTAAAAGTTAAACTAATCTGAAAATAAAACACATGCTTCGCCAAGGTTAGAGACTCATCCAACTCGATAACGCATGCGCAGAACCTCCCAACTCGGCCAACATGTTGGGCTGGTCGTTTATTATTTCTAACAAATGATCCAACA
Organism: Timema shepardi; assembly: GCA_902151425.1. Classification (NCBI taxonomy): domain Eukaryota; kingdom Metazoa; phylum Arthropoda; class Insecta; order Phasmatodea; family Timematidae; genus Timema; species Timema shepardi. The sequence goes on along the minus strand of CABFVX010001131.1, from coordinate 181,928 downwards.
CAACCCAACACAACTTAATGGCTCTAACCGGCTCTCCCAACACCAACATGTTGGCCAACATCCCCAACAAGTTGGGAGCGTTTATATTGTAACACAACTTGTTGGGATCGTTATGGTTAGCTGCGTGTAGAGAGGTGGAGAAATGCGACGTGATGGACCTGCAATGTATTTGTTCAAAAACGCGATGTAATGGGCATGCGATGTATTTGTATATATACGCCCCTATAATCCTATTGGTTGTACGTCAGAGTAGGGTTGGCTGGGTATAGAGAGGTGGGGGAAATGCGATGTAATGGACTTGCGTTGTATTTGTTCCCAAACCGCGATGTAATGGTATACACCCGTTTTACGCACCATATGGAGTCTGTAGACAGGGCTTAACAGACAACTTTTTTTCTCCTCCAAGACACATTTTGTATTTTTCCTGACGCTGGTAGCAATACACACACAAAAATAAAGACCTTCTCTATATGAAACCATAAAAAAAAAATATTTTAGACGATAGTAATATCAATTTTTAAAAACTTACTTTTAGTCCTGGAAACGATTTTGGCCATTTTATATCAAAATCACACATATTTTGTTGGTTTCAACAAGTAATTATTTTGAGTTGTTTATTAACACTTAGAAGAAACAACATTAAATAATAACCTAAAAATAGTGAATTTTATCCGCCAAAATCTAACTAAACAGGCAACAAACCTAACACCATTTCTAAAAAAAAAAAGTTTCAACTTTCAGTAAACAATTAATCTTATATGAAAACATCATTGATCTCCATAATGTAAAGTGGATGGACATCTGTGGTTGAAATTTTCGAGCTGTCATCTGGATACAATTGTGTAAGAGAGAGAAAAACTTTCGGGTATCTCTTTATCTAATATATCCATTTAAGGCAATGGAGAATTTTGACATAATTTATTAATTTGATTGAATATATGAGATAAATCAATGTGTGATCAGTTAAATGAAATAAACATGTTAGTAAAAGATTTGAAAACGATAGCAAATTTCTAAACTGGTGGATTTTTTCTTTAAATAAGTTGATGTAAGCTAATAAATACGATGCTTTTTTGAAAGAAGATAGTTTGGAAGGCTCTATCTCGTACCAGAATCTTACCCTATAGTAGTATTTAAGTAGGATAAAAGATCATCCAGAAGTGAATTTCTACTTCCGGTCTAAATGGCCGTTCATCCTACCAAAATACTAATATATGATAGTATTCTGGTACAGAATAAAGCCTTTCAAATTGGGATTCTTACTAAAATCAGGGTTTAGTAGATTACGTACTTTCTACAAGCCTATAACCTAAATTATCGTTTGAACGTAAGACTTCTACACAAAGTATGTCATTCAAACAAATGTAATGTACCGGTAGTTTTTAGCTACCCTTGTTTAATTATAGTTATCGAACTTTCAACTTAATTTTGTTTCTGAAAACAATATACAAGATTTGAGACAACTTAAAAAATATTGTAATATAATATAAAAATACTTTCCAAAAGCCTATAACCTAAGTTATTGTTTGAACGTATGGCAAAAGTTATGAATGTTAGGAAATGTGTTACGAAGGGACTGTATACACTGGGTTATTCGACGCAGGTGTGGAGGTCACAGTGGGTGTAGACCAGCTCAGGGCAAACTATGGCCCACGGGCTGCATGCAGCGCGCCACGTATGTTTATGTGGCCCACCAACCTATCTATCTATGAATATGTATATAATTCTAGAAACAAAGGTTACATTTTGAATATAGTCCTAGAAACAAAAGTCTCCTGCCGGGCAAAATACCTATCCCATGTTTGTATTCTATTGCTTGAGACCAAAGAGTTGTCAACCCTGATCACTCCAATAGCTTCACACATAAGAATATGATCAATACAAAAAAGGCTTTGGAGTAGTCCAGAAATCCGAAGTTTACACTCTGTTGAAACTCTCTTTCTTCCTGCGTAATCCATCACATGTTGACTATGTGGTCTCTAGTCCCCCTACCTTTAAAATTTGAAGTGTGGATAATAAATTACAGATCTCACCAAAGTATTACTAACACTTAGTTAAATTCAATAACATGTATTTATTGTTGGCCTTTTTTGCTAGTTAGTATGCTCAGTCAGTAGATTTAAATAATACGCACTATCTTCGGACCTCAAACATAGGACTACTGAGTGATATGATTACCTTACAACATTCGTGAACTTATAAATGTTGATTGGAAGAGACAAAGTAAAAGAATAAGTTACAAGTTTAACAAAGTAATTTATTAATATTCAAACAAATCAATAGGAAGTACTGTACATAGAATTATAGGTAGAAATTATTCAAGCCTGATAATATAGATGGTTACTGTAATATAAATAGCTCGACAGAGGTGTGAAGCATCTAGGTACACCCTATAACCCACACATGTAGGTCATAAGTGTAAATAAGAAAGTTTGTAGCTCGTTAAAGCAGGACAATTACTAAGTCAACAAAATGGATGAAAGGGAGCAACTCTAAGGCAATATCATTAAGTGGCGGTAATCAAATCTAATTACAAAATTATTATAGATAATTCTACTCCAGTCAGCTGACTGTGAGGCTTCCAACTAAAATGCAATAATTTCAAATATAAAGAACTAATTTTTGAAAAACATTTTAATAGTAAATAAGGAACGATTTAGATTATCAGTAATAGAATTCAATTTTTGGTAAAGTTAACAATTGTGTCAATTTAGCATTAAAACATTTATATATATATAAATGTTTTAATGCTANACCAAAAAACAGTATATATATATATATATATATATAATGCAATATAAAAATAATATAAGCATTATAATTTTAATTAATGAAATAGTATGGTAATAATAACTACAAGTTATAATATTTTATGATGACATATATAATACAATAATCTAAGTTTTAACAAACAACTAAAAAGAGTTAATACGGGAGAAAGTAGATAGTTTTTGGAATCTATTGTAGAATGTGCAGAAAGGAATAGGAAAAGAAAATGACCAAAAAAGGAGATGAATAAAGGGTGCATTTAATACTATGAAAGGATGGGCGGGTGCATATAGGATTAGTTTTTTTTTTATGTTGAGGAAGATTTCTGAGGGTATCGATGAGTATTTGATTTTCGAAATTTGTTTGTTCATTTAATACTATTTTGTTATTTAGTAATGCAGTTTTAATAAATATATTTTCAGCTGTGTTCATAGTAGTGCCTTTTTAGGTCTTATAAATTAGTTTCTTACTATCTTCCATTGGAATCGGTTGATGTCCAAACTAAGATGTTCAGAAAAATATGATTTGTTTCTATCATATCTAAAATCACTTATATGTTCAAAGAACCTAGTTGAAATTTTTCCGCCAAATTTGCCAATATATACATACACTGTTACATCCACAGGTGAGTTGATATATGTCACTTTTCTCATATTTGTTAGTTTTATTTAAATTAGAGTTATTGATGTATTTTTTAATGTTGTTATTAGTGCTGAAGGCAATCTTTAATTTATGTTTTTTGAAAATTTTTGTGATCCTGTTAATTTTACTTCCAGTGTAGTTGAATTTGATCCATCTGGTCTTATTTTCTGAGTTAGTAATATAATTGTTAAGAGTGGATTTGTTTATGAGTTGCGATTTTTGTTTTTGAATAATTCTGTAAACTAATGAGTGGGAGTAACCATTGGATACAGCTAGTTGTTTGGTGATAACCAGATCATTTTTTAAATTCTTTTTATTTAAAGGTATGTGAAATAATCTGTATATAAGGCTGTTGAAAGCAGCTCTTTTATGGATTGTGGGATGATTAGAATTATTCGGGATGCTTGCATCAGTATGCGAGGGTTTTCTATAAATTTTGTATTCAAAACTGTTCAGCTTGTTTCTGAAGATGTTGATATCTAGGTAGTTTATACTATTGTTGATTTCGTGCTCTAGGGTGAATTTTAGTTTTGAATGGATATTATTGAAATTTTTAAATCAAATCAGGTAAAGGTGTGTTGGGATCTTGTTCATAAATTACAAGAATGTCATCAACATATCGACGGTAAAATTTGATGTTGATGAGCGTTTTTAAGTATGCTTAATATTTTGTCATCATTGTGCTGTAGGAAAATTTCCGACATAAGAACACAGCTGAAAATATATTTATTCAAACTGTATTACTAAATAACAAAACAGTACTAAACGAACAAACCAATTTCGAAAATCAGATATTCATCAATACCCTCAGAAAACTTCCTCGGCATACCAAAAAAAAAAAATAAAATTAATCCTATATGCACCCACCCATCCTTCCATAGTAGTAAATGACCGGTTCGGACCAGTGTCGTGAAGATTTGCACCCTTTATTCAACTCCTTTTTGGTCATTTTCTATTACTTCCTGCACATTCTACAATAGATTCCAAAAACTATCTATCTACTATCTCTCTCATATTAACTTTGTAGTTCAATAATTTTAGATGGTTTTTTCTCACTTTATATATACACACGTTAATTTTAATTTCAACACAGTTTCCTTTCTCAAACAACTTGGAACACTCAACCACACATCTTTAACTCTGGTAAATATGCTATTTCATTATCATTAACTCTTGTTATTACACTTATGAACCTCCATTAAACTTTCAGGTTATATAACATTGGCTAACGCAGTGTGGTTCAGCCGTAATTTTATTTTGATTTTGTTCTTTTTTCATTATACCTGATGATGATGATGATGATTATTATTATTATTATGATTATGATGATGGTGCTGCATCGAAACATGAAGAAGCTCAATACGTTGCATGGATTGCAGCAATCAAATGAACAAGGGATTACAGTTAAGGAATGAAATCAATTTTTACAATAACTCTTTCGATTTATTTATAAAAATCTTTATTTATAAATGATTTTGTTTTATTCCCATTTCAACACAAGCCAATTAATATATACATGTTTGGATCATCTTGTCATATCACTGTTTGAAAGTAATTTGATTCAAAAGTTAACAATTTTAAATTTTTTAATATGTTTAAAACTTTTTAGATGTTTGTTAAAACTTAAGTTATTGTATTAATTATTATGTCATCATAAGATATTATAACTTGTAAGGCCCTTAAGGCCCTTCTACCAAGATATTACAACCAGCGAACTTTCATGAAGGAGCTCAATTGCAGTGGTATCTCGTAATTGTCCGAGGAGAACCAGGTTAGCAGCCAAGGTCATCAATGGAGAAGGCAAATTTTCCGTGCAGGAATGAACGACAGGTTAAAGGGAAGAAAGAGAAAGGAGAAGAATGAAGGAGTGAGAAAAAAGAAGGAATAAAAAAAGGAGGCGAAAGGAAAGATCTAGGATAGGTTTGTCCTGCACGAGGTACGTCATGCAAAGAAGCCTCCCCTTTTAAGTCGCCTCTTACGACGAGCAGGGGTTACTGCGGAACGATCTTAAATTTAGTCCCGCAGGGGGGCAGGAGGAAGATGAACCACCTCCTTGGCCGTTAGGTCCGCCAGTTCATTACCAGAGAGACCGGCGTGACAAGGCATTCAGCAGAACATGAACTTCGGGTTTAACAAAACCATTTGCAAAATTTTCTCTTGGATCATTTGCATGTGGGTACTTCAATAATACAATGGGGACAATTTCAACAAAGTAATCTTGAAACTCGTACAAATGAGGAGAGAACGGTAACAATTACGATATATAAAACACAACAATTTAAAAATGGCTTATAGTTTTGCCGTAAGAACGCTATATTTAATGGGTAAGCCAAATTTAAAATCAGAACTTTCCTCGACAAAGGCACATCCCACGAAGACTCAAGACTTCAAGCCATACGTTTATATGCACTGTAATCCTGAGTTCACTAAAAGGCTTCTTATATTCTATAATCTGCTCTGCTTTCTCTTTCGGGAATTTAGGAAGTTCTAAATGGCATTGAGATAAGCGTACCTTCCAGGGTGCAACTCGACCTGGATAAGTAGTGATAGCTTTCGGAAAGACTATTCCACCCGTGTCGAAAACTGATAACATACCACATGCGGATCCCAAAGAACAAGCAACAATTTAGTTTCGTACAAGACATGGTTGAAAGTGGAACACCGGGTGATAGAACACATTTTGTGGCATGCATGTTTAAAGTAATTGAAATATATTTTAATAATGCCTAAACCTTGGACTTAAAGAAGGATTGCCATATTTAACTTTTACTTTTGACCTGCGTCTTACTTGTTTTTCTCGCATAGAATGAAAGGCCTTTTTAATTGTTTGTTTTTTACCATATTCCTTTTTTTTCTTTCCAGTTGTGAAAATCTAACAAGTTATAGGCCAAGGAAACTTTGCTAATAAAAATTAAAGAGCAACAACTTAATAAATAAAACTGGCGTGTATAAACAGGCTTGGTGAAAATCTGTATGAGTGTGTTGTGAAGTTATAGTAAAAATAAACGGTAAAAAATAAATAAAACTTAAGTGTAATCTATGCGCGTGAGTAGTGAATCAAAGTAACAAACATGGCTAATAATGACGGAAGTTCTGATAATGTCTCTCACATTGAGAAACTAACTGATAACGCCAGCTTTCAGGTATGAAAATTCCATCTAATTGTTTTATTTAAATTAAATAATATCTACGATGTTGTGGTTGGCACAATAAAACTTGAATATTTATCTGATGACGTGGCATAAAGTAAACATGGATTATAAAGGACGAAAGTGCTCAGAAATCAATTATTACAACTGAGATGGGTTGGATCTACCTGAACATCAAAGTCAGGATAGAAGTGTCTATCAAAATAGTAAGCTCGCAATAAAGTGGGAGGGGATATTCACCACGTGTTAGCACCCTTGTGGGGCACACGCTTCATTGATTGACTACGAAAGTAAAGAGAGTGTGAGTGGAAAGTGGTCACTGTCATAGAGTTCAGATTTGACCTCTCAATAGAAGAGATCAACGATGCTGGGGCTACAAAACGCCAAATCAATGGTAGAAGATACTCCATTAAACGTGTAAAAATGCGTCTTTGCCCCAGTGTTCAATAACATTGGATACCTCGAAACTAGTACATCCCTTTGTATTCAGCCACGAGAGTTCGTAAAAGAAGATCCGCACACCACCTTGTGCGAGCAAAAATCCTCTAATATGAAATATAGGTGGGAAGTTGTATTAGAGGACCTCTATTCAGGGGGAGGTAGAAACAACTTACTCTCACTTCCACATAAAGAAAGACTTGAACAGCGATCACTTGGAGATTGGACACGATATTGATAAATTAATTGCATCTATTACTTCGTATGAGTATAGCCACACCTCTACGTGCTCGATCAAAGAATGAATTGTCCCACAACGTATCGTACTATTAGCAGGCCGGAAGTTGGTCTCCTGCGAACCTATATTTGAAGGATGCAGGGGAGGAAAAAATTAGTAGTTAAATTTCCTTTAAAAGAGCGGGGAAACCCCTAAAATTCCTTTTTAGTAACAGTATTATTTATTAATTAAGAAAAATTCATTCGTGTAGTCATCTATTTTAAAAATATAAATTTATTTTAAATCTTTTTAGGTCAAAGTGCCGAATAGAATTTCGGCTGGGTCTTTAACTGTAGAAGAGATTTTCGCTTTTTCAGCAGATACCGGGCACCATGTCCTTGCACAAAGCCTTCAGCACATTTTTATTAATTTTAATTTAGTTGGTCCCTCGCTGGGATTTATTTAAAGCACCAATGGAATTGTCCTTTGCAATCTCACCTGTCTGGTAATCCAACCTAGCTTTTGCAGTTCCGGAAGCGAAAGGGGGCGTCTCAACACCGGCTGCTGATAAAATGTATCTTCGCGTGTGAGCCAAAGAGGTTACCCAAGGTGTTTTTCGGGGTGTCTCCCTGAGATGGGCTTGGAGGAAGGCCCTTCGAATCGGGGGAGCAATTTGGATAGACATGCAGGTTGGGGGGTTTAAATCTAGAGAGAATTTTCAAACGGGGTTTTGGTCGTTGCAGTAAGTTGGTCTGCCCGATGTATGGGGTGTAGATAAACAGAGGGTAGGTGAAGTGCACCAGTATGGGCACCTAAACACTCCTTTAATGTGCCTAGACCCACCTCGGTGGCGTAGTTAGCTAACGTGCTAATTTCATGTTGAGCTAGACTACCGAGGATGAGAGATCGAGGTTCGAATCTCGGTCGGGTGAACTGGGGGTAGTTTTCCCTAAATGGTTTTCCACTCTCCCTCCACATTTCCTCTAAATTCAATCTTCCCAATTTCTAACCCATTAGCGTAATTAGTACTTAAGCGTATAACCCGAACGGGTAGTAAGACACGGTGCTATAATTGTTTTCATGCGCCTGGAAAGATATTGGAAAAACCTTTACATATTTACAACCAGGGGGTAAATGGGGTAAGGAGAAGGGGTGGGGTGAAGAGAGGAAAGGAGTTGTGGAAAAGGGTTGGGGGAGGGATGGAAAAGAATAGGCAGAGGTTATTGTGCAGAGGGAGGGGGGAGTGCAGGGGAGGAGAGCTTTACGGGGGATAGGGCACGTCAGGAGGGTTTCGAGGAGCGTCTGGGGACGACAATATCCACCATTTTGAACAGAAAAGTGAGCCAGATGCACCCTATATTCTCTACTTTCATTCTATATTTATCTTAATTCATTTTTGGAGCAAATATTTTCTTAATTACTATGAATTCGAACATCCTAAATTTAATCTTGTTATGTAAGGTATGAGACCACGTTTCACAATAATACCTTGTACTCTTCAACAGACATTATTAAGAAAGTCAAATCTCACCGATTACGGTGAGCAGAACATTCAGCGCAAATGGAATAAACTAGAACTGAGTTCAAGGTATTGACTGGCAAACCTAATGGGAAGACCTAGACGCAGATGGGAGGATAACATTAAAATGGTCTTGAAAAAGATAAAGAGTCTAATGAGGTGGAATGGATAGGACAAGTTCAAGATAGCAATAAGATGCATTGAGGTGCACTGGATATTACTAGCTCAAGATAGGGCCAGTGTGTAATTAAGTGAACTGGCTAGAACTAGCTCAAGAGAGAGAGAGAGAGAGAGATGGCGTACTTTTGTAAACGCAGCAATAAACTTTCGAGTTGCTATTGTCATATATTGAGTAAATAAACTTGACAACTTTGGAGAGGTATCTTGAGTGTGTCCGTCCCATTTAAATAGGTGGGAAAATGTCCGGAAATATAATAGAAGGTAAAATTTCCCTCTCACGTATCTAATCACTATTACCTTGTTTATTTGAACGAGTTGATATTTGCTCGCGTGCATGTGCACCCCTGGTGATGAAAGGTAGCAGTGGACGGCAGGACCAGTTCCACCACGCTGACGCGGCGGAGTACTGGAGCGAGCGGAGCTGTCAGTGCTGAACAGACCTCGGACTCGTGTACCTGTCTGTCTGTCTGTCTGTCTGTGCGTGATAAGTGAAGTAGTATAGTGCTCGAGTGGTTCGAGTGACGGTCACCACGAGGGAATTATCACTAGCAGCGGCGGCAACTTATCAACGAATACATTACAGGTATAATATTACTTTATAATTTTTGTGCTGATTCTGTACTTTCTCAGGATAGTATTATTTATTTTTAAAGGTTGTGTCGACTATGTGAAGTTTTCAAAAATTATTGTAGTACCGGTACTCGTATTATATAATAAAGCGCTTCTTCTAATAATTAACATCCAATTTGAATACATTTTTTCAGAACTTTACTAACAATCACGTGGTTCATGAGCAAGGTCCGTTAATTTTTAATTGTGAATAATTTGAGTGGGTGACGCACTACATTAAAAAAAACTAATTTAATACCTGTTTCAGTGGCCGAATGGTCTAAGGCGTCACTCTCACAATAGACTAGACTACCAATTACAGGGAAATTGGGGTTCAAATACTGGTCGGGTGTATCGAGGGTTATTTTTCCTAAGTGGTTTTCCATTCTTCTTCCACGCAAATTCGGGTACTTACTCCTAATTCAACCATCCTCATTTCTAATACATGTGAGCCGCACCTATGAGCACATGGACTAAACGTCATTTTCTTCTGATCTGGCTTGCCGTAGATGGTGGAGTTGTTATCCGAAACCCAGTCAGGTTGTACTGAAGGGTATTTCTTAAATATATTTCCAATCTTCCTTCGTGTGAATGCGGGTGCATTTCTTCTCGACGATATTTTCCTTATATTTATCTCATTAGTGTAGATATGCATATATCCCGGACACGGTACACATACAGAAAATGTAGAGTAAACGAATTAATGAAACTGTTAGCACCCTTTTCACCCATTGCTTGCAAAAAAAAAAAGTTTTGAGGTCGATTCTTGGCAATGGTGTAAATAGTATCATTTTGTAATACATTTAAGTGGTAAATTACTGCCCGGTCTCCTATTCCTGGGATTTATCGTTATATTTGAGTCCATCTCGCTCGAGCTGTATAAAACATTGATGAAACGTTTTGATATTCCTAAATGAATATCAATCACATTCGAGATGAGTACCTACTCGAGAGATTTACCATTCGAGTTGGTTTTACGCTGTACATACACATTTCTCAGACTGGAAACTTACTTCCTGTAAGATTAGCGACATCAGAAGAGCTCGTTTTCCTTCTCCCATGTGAAACATAACCCAACTGTTCTAACCCAGTGGTTCTTAACCTTTTATTAGCCGCGGTTCCCTAAATATCCTAAAATATCTTCACGGCCCCAAGTTTTTATTTATATATTAATCATTAAGATATGTTCTAAAATAGTGACTTTATTTACTGATTATAATAACAAAACAATTTAAAAAATAGGAATTAACTGACCTAGATAAATGTATTTAATGGCATCTCTGCTGTTAAACACTTTCCACTAATTTGTCTATTCTTATTTCAGTGGTATAGCCTAGTATTATTCGCATGCATGAGTAGATTCGGAGTAGATTTTGTTTCTTATTTTTAATATTTACAATTGCAGAAAATCCCTTTTCACATAAATAAGTAGAAACAAAGAGCAGAAAATTTTGAATGGTGTTGGAAACAGATGGAGATTATTTTCACTACCTATGATTTCTATTATCCGTGCTTCCCCTCCCTTCCACGACCCCGGAAAATTGAGAGTCTAATGCACTTATATGCTTCCGATCATCGAATTCTTTCTTCCAAAACATAAATTTAAGATAATTAACTTCATTGATAAACAAATAACATGTTAAATTACTTTTTCGAGGTTCCCCAGAGAGCCGGCCGCGGCCTCTTGGTTAAGAATCACTGTTTTATAATATTGTATTTAGCACCGCGTCTTACTACCCGTTCGGGTTATACGCTTTAAGTACTAATCACGCTAATGGATTAGGAATTGGGAAGGTTTAATTAGAGGAAGTGAATCCGCGTTTTCTCGGAGGAAGAGTGGAAAATCATTTAGGAAAAACCACCCCCAGTTCACCCGACCGAGATTCGAACCTCGATCTCCCCGTCCTGAGCAGTCGAGCTCAACACGACAAGCGCGTTAGCCAACTAAGCCACCGAGGCGAGTAATCAATCACTGTTATAGACGATTTTATATTGTCCGTATTTTACTTTAATGGAAAGAGCATTTTATTTTATTTACGTTGAACGTTTCAAAAACATATTTAGACAAAAAAGTTAATTTATTTTGAATACATATTTTATTATGTCCATAGATTTGTTTTGCTCAAATAATATGAGATGGAGGCAAATTAATTTTATACAAAATTGGTCAATATTTACATTAAAGAATATTTTAACAAATGGTAGTCAACATCATTAGATTTAGGCCGTAGTAAGAGTGTATTAATCACTCTAATGGTTTTAGGGATTAGGAAGGTTATATTTAGAAGAAGTGTACACATATTTGCGTGGAGGTATAGTGGAAATTAAAAAAAAAACCTCAGTACATCCGATCGAGATTTGGACCTCAATCTACCCGTCATCGGCAGTCTAGTCTACTGCGAGAGTAGAGACTTAGACCATGCGGCCACCGAACAGATAGTTTGTCTATTAAATCAGTTGTCAGAATTACGCAAAATTGTCCTAAAAAAGTTTGACTAACGTTTTTCTCTACCAGAAATTGCATCAACATTAACCCTAACATTAGAAATTAATTATCTATAAGTGGGTTCTTTACTGAAAATTTCCTTTATTTAGTTATTGAATTGAGAGTCAATCTAACAATCCACGCGCAATCTTAGGAGTTTCGAGATATTATCAAATTTCGAGTGAGTAGACCCCTCGAAACATATCGTTCGAGTTCAATAAGCGTGGTTTTAGTTTCGAATAGTTGGTAAATACCAAATGGGAAACTCTAGGAGATGGGAAGAACTCGAGATGCTAAGAAATATACACAGGAATACGCCTTCTGGCGTCGGGGCGTTTTTCCCCCCAGTGATTAAGTTAGAATAAGTCACTAATAGCTTAAAACAAACACAAATTAGGAAAATCTAATAAGACATATAAAAGCAATTAGACCGACTGTGTTTGTCTAGTTCAGGGATGGACAAATTGCGGCCCTCCGATGTGTTCAATCCGGCCCGCGGTATAAATAATTTAAATGTGTTGCATCATGTTCCGTTCTGAAAGTTCAGTCCCAGTTTCACTCATCTCACTCCCCATAAAATAAATATTCTGAACTTATTTAAAAACATAAGATTAAGCCACTAAATTATTTATTATTGTTATACATTATCAGTGTATTTAAAGTTATTCATTTCAGTCTATTATGTGTGTTTATCATAGTTTAAAAAATTAATTTTGAAGACAAATTTATGAATAGTTGATAAAATAATAATTATAATAAAATATTTATTAATTTGGCACGCCGAAAAGATTTATATTAAATTTGACCCTCTTATAAGTAAGTTTGCACATCCCTGGTCTAGTTACTAAGTAGTGATTTGTTGATGCGCCATTTTGTATTTGTCCTCCCCATTTCTTTAGAAAAACACTCACTGCAGAGAAACAAACATAATGGGTATTGCCTAAGGCTCTTTTTGTGGATAAGTTAACATACAGTATTCATTAATTATTCCTCCGCAATGCTTGCGACATTTATGAGCTGCTAATAGTGATTTAAGCTACACATATTTCAAGTATGATATTAAGTACAGTTTGATTTTCATAGGAAACCCTTTATTTGAAAACTGGTAACGTATGTTGCCACAATGGCATAAATATTATTATTATTATTATTATTAGCACCACGTCTTACTACCCGTTCGGGTTATACGCACTTACGCTAATGTGCAAATGGTAGGGTGAATGTGAGATGAAATGAAGGACCTACAGTTTAACGTGGAATCCGAACCACGGTGGAGACCTGGCATTCCTCACATTCACAAGAGGTCTTGTCAGAGGTGAAGGAAGGGTTTGGTGATCAGATAAATCTTTGCCGGGACCGAGGATTGAACCCCGGCCGCCAGCATAGAAGTCTGACACCTTACCCCTAGACCACCAGGTCACCCAATGGCATAAATAAAAACATTACAATTATAATGTATATTCTTGGTCAGTTTGGATAATAATTTAAGGATACATTTTTTTTACAGTAATCTTTAAGGAAGCTTTTAATAACTTTTTAAATGAACTTCTTACTTAATAAATCAAATAAAACATTTGTATACAGGTTGATTCGTAATTGTATACAATAAAGCGGTTCAATAGCGTCTACACAGTAAAAGAAACTAAAAGTCTCACGACAATATATTGTCGAGACCGCTTCTTTATTGAGAGACTGACAGGAACAGGTCAGACAGAGACTACCATTATCTCATGGAGTTGTTTTTTATTGACCTGGTTAGTGGAACATTGTACGTTCATAGGAGCTGTTTGAAGTGTTCGCCATTGCATTCAAATCACAGTGCAGCCCTACTGTCGTGTTCGTTGGGAGATGTGCGGCATATACCGGATAGTATTTCCAGCAGCCCCAATAACATTCAACAGATGTTCTCTCGTGCTGTGCCGTTGGGAGAACACAATTCCCAGCGTATGACCCCACAACCAGAAGTCGCAAAGAGTGAGATCGCGCTGGCCATGCGACAGGCCCGCCGCGTCCAATCTATTGCCTGAGATGGCGTCCCACTGCACGGCCTCAATGTGCAGGAGTTCCATCCTGAGGCAGTTTCAAGTTCAGCCACGTTGCCAGCGAAACGTCCTCCAGTAGTTGGGAGAGAACTATCTGCAGAAAAAGTAAGTAGATTTCAACTTGTGGTCCTGCAGGCATTTCATTCAGTCTAAGTAGAAGATCACCCACAAACGTTGATGGAGAATTGATATTGCGAATGGACCTTCAGGACGGCATTTGGATCTATGTCAGCTCAATTTTCTGGTTACGGAGATTAATACTGCCATTTCTGGTGAATGTTGTTTAATCTATTGCCAGTGCTCTTCTGAGGGAATGTGGATATGTGGCTTGGTAGTGCGGCAGCCACTAGCAGGATGTCCTAAAGCATTAGAAACCAAGAGATGGATTCAACTCCTGTATGGGTTGCAAATGGAAGGGGTAAAGTAATTGGTCATGTACCGTTCTCTGCCCGGACCTATGTGACAGACGTGCGGCTAAACGCCATGTACTTGAATCCGGTGAGCGTGCCACAGAGTGCGGAACTGCCTCTTCCACTGCAATGGTTCTGCCACGTCACGGCATACCAACGTTGACCATCACAGTTGCAAAGCAATCGGTTTTCCTCAGGCGACGATTCAGTGCCACAAAATGTCCTTGGATTTGGGTGTCGTCGGATAGGAAAACGTGCATTATTCATACGAGAAGCGACAACGGAATGTTGTTGTTCGTCGCCGTAAATAAGAATAATATCGGTCAGTTCCTCATTTGTGTATTGGTACACCATATTACTGGTTACTTTCAATCACAGCAAGCAACTGAATGTGACGGTCCATGTCTCCGGCACGGCGAATCACGCATGCTTAGTGTTACTCCGCAATATTGACATATTTCGATAACGAAGTGGTCCTGGAAAATGTTATGAGACTTTTAGTTTCTTTTTAAGTGCAGATTCCACTGCACCACGTATACAGTTACGAATCATTCTATATAATGCAAAGTTTTAATGGATGTTAATCAACGTTGGTAGTCGGAAGTGGGCTTCTTATACAAGTCAGGGTGCACAAGTACTTTCGAGCTTTACTTACACATGTGATTTTTTTTCATCGCCGCGTCTTACTACATATTCAGGTTATACGCATACATGATAATTACTCTAATGAGGTATTAATGAGGGAGAAAGTGTGTGAGAGTTAATCTAACTGCATTTGCGTAAAAAGAGAGTGGAAAACCATTTTAGAAAAAAAACCCTCTCAGTAGATCCAACTGGGATGCGAGCCCCGATTTTTCTGTCATCGGCAGTCTAGTCCAACACAATAATGACGCCTTAGACCATGTGGTCACCGAAGCATATATATATATTCTTTTTACCTAATATTGATTTTTAATGTCCACTTTCTGGTGAACCAAGCTATAAAAGCACACTCACAATTACTTTGTTTTTGTTAATGTCAAGAATCAAACACGTGTCTCTTAACTTAGGCGGACGAGCTACCGAATGAGATTAGTTGATTACACGTAAAGAAAAGAAACCAATAATTTAAAACTATCAATTTATTTCCATATTTTACTTGAAAACACAAGTTACAGTTTGGTTTGGCCCGTAATTGGGGAAATACTCGACTTTACCTTCGAACGCTAGAGCTTTTTTAAGAAAACTTTTTTTTTCTTCAGAAAATCTAAGTATAGAAAAAATATTCTAATAAAGAACGATTAATCTCGAGATTATAAATGAAATGTACTCTTATATTATATGTGGCACCGACTTCTAAAAAGTAAATTTTTTGTATGCTGTTCTTGGTGAAGTATTTTGAAACTTAATCAGAGTTTTAGAACACATAAACAAACAAAAAACTATTATATAATTAAGATAAAGTATTTATTATGTACTAGACTATATAAAATCAATATATTTAGAAAAGTTTAATTAACTTTGGAACCCATTTTAAAAATTGCTTTTATATGTTAAACTTTAGGTTTCACACTTTGATTACTATAGTTGGAATTTATCAGCAATGATAGCTTTTTATCATTTTCAAATTTCAAATATATAATTTGTTTTTAAATGTAACTACCTTTAGCGAATTAACTATAAATCTCCAAAATAAAATAGATATACAATGACCAGAGTATTGTATGTACTAAGTTTTGACTGAGCTGATAATTAAAAAAATATATATTACTAAATATTGAAGCATATTTTCATCTATTTTAAATTATCATACCCGCCTCGGTGGCGTAGTTGGCTAACGCGCTTGTCGTGTTGAGCTCGACTGCTGAGGACGGGGAGATCGAGGTTCGAATGGTCGGGTGAACTGGGGGTGGTTTTTCCTAAATGGTTTTCCACTCTCCCTCCACGCAAATGCGGGTTCACTTCCTCTAATTCACCCCTCCCAAATCCTAATCCATTAGCGTAATTAGTACTTAAAGCGTATAACCCGAACGGGTAACGTGGTGCTAAATATTATTATTATAAATTATCATAGTTTTGGTTTAACGGTTGATTTACCCGCTTCGGTATCCGCATGTTCTTAGGCGCTACTCTCACAATATATTAGGCTGGCCATGACGGGGAAGATCGAGGTTCGAATCCTGGTTGGGTGTACGGAGGGTGGGTTTCTGTTTCCCACTCAGCCCCCACGAAAATTCGAGTACACTTCCTCTAAATGTTACCCTCCCGATCCATCAAACAACTAGCGTAATTATTTCATAAGAATATTACTAGAACGGGCAATAAGACGCGGTTCTTTAATTTTAAAAAATTGTTGAAACGTAGATATTCCATTTTAGTTCTTGAAACTTGAGATTTTGACGCAAATTAGTTTATAGAATGTAATCGCAATATGTATCGACATGTTTAATCCTGTTTGAACACACTTTTTTTTTAAAAAAAAGTGTCCAGTCCCTAAGCGTTTTACTTTCCCCATTGAATTTTTTAACTGCTCTAATTGTCTTAAAGCCCTTAGTATTTATTTTATTTCCATAATATGTTCACTCGAAATCTTCAGTTTTCTTGTTACGACAAGCAAATTAGTCTTAATAAAAGTGTAACGATGCTATATCGTGGGAACTGGTAGGCCATTTACCTCGACCAATTCAGGTGTTAAGAAAATAGTTGATCCAAGCAATCGTGAATACTGACGCGCAGCGGAGTCGTCTCGTGGGAAATGAGTCAGGCAGGAACTCCTCTTTATCAACGCACGAAGCTCTTGAGAGAATTTGAAACATTTCATTCATTTAATAGATTCAACCATCCTTTTTTTTAACACTGCATCCTAGGCCTACTATGCATCAATGGTTTTAAGCCTTTAAATTACTTTGTAGAGTAGGGAAAAGTAAGGTAGAAATTAGAAGAAATGCACTAGAATTGTTATGGAGGAACATTGGTAACACATTAAGGTAATTCATTTGAGCGTTACAATTTCACTGTACATTTTTAACATGTGTATAATTATAAGCTATAATTAGTGATTTAATGATTTCGAATAGTTACAGTTCACAAGTTATAAGGGATCAAACTTTCATTTTTTATGCTTTTTCCATACCATTGTTAAGGTAAAGTAGTATGGACCTGAAATTCAGTATAACTAAACATTCATATGAGTTGTAAAGAATATAATAATTATAATATTAATAATATTATAATTATTTTAACGAAATATTAACAGTATTTATATATTTTTATTATTATTATTAATAATAATAATAATAATAATGGTAAGATAATTATTAATAATAATAATAATAAAATATCTAGTTGGACCCCTTATAACTCGTGAACTGAAATTATTTGAAATAATTGAATCGCTATTATAGTTATAATGATACTTCTTGCTAAAATTATGCAATACAATATTGGTGGTCGAACGATCTTAAGGGAAAATAACCTCTTTACACCCGGCCGGGATTCAAACCCACTGGCAAACCAGACCAGACGAGCTTTACGCTTAGTACGCGTGTCCGCCAATACGGCTTATCCAGCCTTAATATAACTTAGAGAAACAATATCAAAATGGTAAATTGTATTTAAATGTCACATAATTCGTTTGACACGAGTAAAGAGAATGGGTTGCGTCGACGATATCCTTTAAATATCGGCGTGTTCTGGTGGAAGTATTCACATCGAGTACGTTGCGCGCTAGCATTACCCGAGTGAAACATCAATTTGGAGGCGTCAACGCATGATGAAAGACCACTTTCAACTAAACTTGGAACCAGAGTGGATGAACGCAACGCAACGCACAGCTTATCCATCAGCCGATGCTGTGATGTGAGTGAGCGAGGCTCGACCTGCCGCACACACACACACACACACACACATATATATATATATATATGGATACATACATATATATACATAGATGGATACATACATACATAAATACAGTAACCCTATGACTTCTTTGGTGCTGACTGACAGCTTTGAATAGTTACCAGACCAAATTATGTATCCCTACGCAGAACCATATGATCCGCAAAAACATATATTTAGCAGCTGTCACTTTTGACAGTAAAAATTTAGCTATATTCCTAAATGTTGACTGTCAGAAGTCAGCTGTAAGTTGTCAGTCAGCACCAAAGAAGCTATGTGGCTACTGTACATAGATATATACATATATACATACATAAGTACGTACATACATACATAAATACACACATAAATATATACCTAAATACATACATACATAATCACGCCATTCCCTTACGGGGTAGGTAAAAAATTGTGCCTATACCTAGAAAACAACTCCTTATTTAATCCTGATCACTAACTTTCTCCGCACTTCCTTCCTTGCCTACTCCCTTCGCTTCAACAACAAACATCGAGTCATACATGCTCTTTTATTCTTATAACTCTTAATGTTTCTCTTTTCCACACATTCGTGTGAACATATCCTATCTAAATCTATGAGAGCTATCATGTGTTTTACCCCGACCCACTCAAATGTATTTGTTTCCACACAAAAACTAGCTACGCATTAAAAACTGTAGTTTGCACTAGATACATATCTTGTGAAAGTGAACACTATTTTATTATTATAATATTAATATTTAGCACCACGTCTTACTACCCGTTCAGGTTATACGCTTTAAGTACTAATTACGCTAATGGATTAGGAACAGGGAAGGTTGAATTAGAGGAAGTGAACCCGCATTTGCGTGGAGGGGGAGTGGAAAACCGTTTAGGAAAAACCACCCCCCAGTTCACCCGACCGAAATTCGAACCTTGATCTCCCAGTCCTCAGCAGTCGAGCTCAACACGACTAGCGCGTTAGCCAACTACGCCCCCGAGGCGGGTCTATTTTATTATTAAAGAAATAATATGTTGGGGGGTGGGGCAGTGGGGGGGAATAAAGTTTGTATTTTCTTAGTAGTTCTTTAAATTATTATGCATATAAAAGTTTCACCACTGAACAAAAGTATGAGTCATCATTATTTTTGTCAATTCTTATTATTTACTCCTAAAGCATATTCATTTTCATTAAATGTTGTTATTTAAATATTTTAGCCTTTTTTTATATTTACAAGCAAAAAAAACTATACACATACGATTATGGGTGTATTTGTTTGTGAGTAGTTTGCTCCTGATAAGTTTTAAACCTAACGACATATTTTCGTCAAACTTAGAGCGCAAGATTTAAAATACCACACTGTTTTTTTGTTTTATTTTTATTCAAGCTATCATTTCTAAATGAGGGGAAGAATGCCTTAATGTTAACCTATTAGTTGATCAAAGTATGTCTGTAGCTCAAAAAGTAGCAAAAATAGTTTTAGTAGTTGTATATTTTTATTTGTGCTATCAAATGATTAAAGTTATTTATTTGTTAAAACATCCACTCAACCCATTAAATACCCGAGAAAAGTTCAAATGTTCAAATTATGATAAAACAAACAAATTATTTACGTTACGTAAACACACAAACTCAAGTCTATATCTTTTAATACAGACTAGTCTGCTAGAGAGAGTGAGAAATCACGATTTATTTTGGTGCAGTTGAAGATTGGACTCGGCATGGTATTTAAGAACTCACAACATTTTCTCGATAGCAATAAATGAGATGAAAAAATGTCAGTTCACATCAAGGAATTTCTATAAAACTTAATTTGTTTGACGAGGTGGAAGTTAGGACGAATATGGATACACGATGTAAAATGTCAATCCACCGATTTTTTATAAGTAGACTATATTGTTTTATGAACATCAAGGTATTTAATGGCCTTATCTAAGTGCCAAAGATGAGAAGCATAGTTTTAGAAGAAGAGCATCAGCGTTAGCGTAGACAGAGTAGAGAGAGGATGGAAAAGGCAAAGTATAAATTACAGGTTCACCCCACTCCAAACTCCCCCACACCCTCCACCTTCACCCCATTCCCCCCTACACACTTTCACCTCATCTAACCGAGGCTCGAACCTTAACCTCGACTTCAACTGACGCCTTAGCCCAACCAGCACGTGCTGTTATTTTTATTATTATTATTATTATTATTTTAGCTAACCAAACACCCTTGATTATATTTTCTATAAAATATAATCATTATAATCAAGGTAAAACTCAAACTAATACCCAAGACTAATTGATTTAAAACTAAAACCCACCACCAATCTCCACAGAAATCATCCAAAATCAGTAATAAGGCATAAGACACATAGTAAGAGTTTGATAATAATAAACCTTTGGAGAATAAGAAACAAACATTTTTGTGATCAACAATAATTATTAAACAATTTTACTGCATGTTACCTGATAGGTATTGATAAAATATGACTACTGCATAATTCCATGAATTGACGTATGTATACGTGCAAATATGTTATGTATAGTTTAAAAAATGTATTTATCAAATTAGATTCTCCCTACGAAAGTTGACATATATTTTTCATTCAGATTAATATTTGCTATGTAGGGTTACTTAAAAAGTCACTAGGGTCGATCGAACCTTTATTATAATGCCGGCCAATAGTCACAAGAATTATAACAGGTCAGCACTGAGAAGTACAAAAGTACCTGACACGTAAGCATAACTACATAATAAAAATCATAACTAAACAGTATTACACATACAGATAAATAGTTGTTATTATTATTATTAGCACCGCATCTTACTGCCCGTTCGGGTTATACGCACTTAAGTTAATGTGTAATGGTAGGGTGATTGTGAGATGAAATGGAGGACCTACAGTTTAACGTGGAATCCGAACCACGGTGGAGGCCTGGCATTCCCCACATTCACAAGAAGTGATTAATACACGCCTTGTCAGAGGTGAAGGAAGGGTTTGGTAATCAGATAAATCTGTGCCGGGACCGAGGATTGAACCCCGGCCGCCAGCACAGAAGTCTGACACCTTACCCCTAGACCGTCAGGTCACCCAATAGTTAATAAAAGATTACATTAAGAAATAATAGTATTAAAAATCAATAAGCGTTGATATAATTTTATTATTTTAAACTTAAAACACACAGTATTTAGTACAACGCAAATCTAAATATTTGAGGCAGAACATGTACTGAGTAAATTAATGATAAGGAGTTCCTTAAATAACTCTTTTGAATTTTGCTTTCCTTTTAAGATAAAAGTTGAATTCGACAAATCTATAATTAGCACCATGGATACAACGGCCTATAGGGCTGACCTAGCAATAGTCATTGAGAGATAGCAATTTTGGATTACGAGAAGCCCGATAGGGGCATGAATAACTACATGATCAAGGGCAAATTTACCCCCCAAAAATGATATTATTGAAAGAAAGAAAAAGGGTATCGCAATAAATTATATGTGAGAAGAGAGTTTGGAGCACTAAAAGGATTTCGAATTATGTCATAATCATAATAAATCCGGTTAAGAAAGAGTTTATTACAACAGGCAGCCAAATATTTACGTTGAACCTTTTTCCAACCTGAAAAAGTATTTTTTAGCACCGCATCTTACTCCCCGTTCGGGTTATACACTTATATATTAAATATGTTGATGTTTTTAAGGGTTAGAAAGGTTATATTAAAGGAAGTGTACCCTCATTTCAGTGAACGTAGAGTGGAAAACCATTTAGGTAAAACCGTCCTCATACACCGACTGAGATTCGAACCCGGTCATCGGCAGTCTAGTCTACTGCGAGAGTAACGCCTTAGACCATGCGGCCACCGAGGCGGGTGCACAGGAAAAGTTGCTTCTGATGTTTGTACTGAAGAAACTTATTTTCGAACTTTTATGTTATTAAAATCTTCATTATAGAATGTCCATAACGTCAATCCTCAAACGGTTGTTGATGGACTAGTTAGTCCTCCTCTGGTAAGCTCATCGAAATAGTTAACATCTGTATCATGCCCAATTAAAAAATTCAATGGATTAGCTATATTCCAAACGAAAAGGCCATTTGTAGTAAGCGTAACCATAAATGTGCACAACTGAATATTCTGAAATTATATCAACTGTGGAATATCACTAATCACATCCACAAAATGTTCATATATTGTATGTTTTGCTTTATGAGCCAAAACATTAGAAGAATGAACCACACATCAGTTCAAATCAAGTAAATGACACGAGAAACAAACATCCCGCTCAGTAAACTAACTGAACTAAATCAGCAATACTACGCGTGGCTGTGTTGTTGACCGGCCTCAACGCAGTGTTGCCAAACTTCAGTATTCTGGCCTGTAACTAAAGACAGCCGTGGCATATCCCGAACGGGTGGTAAAAGAGCGTTAACCAAATTAATAATCTAGAACATACATTTGACCTTGATTAAATTTATCTTGTTTACTTACTCACATTATAACATATATTTATTTATGACAAAAGTTCATTGCCGCACTTACAAAAGTATCCCACCCATCCTTAGCTTGAGCTAGTTCTATCCAGTCCACCTGATTACATCATATTACCCGCCTCGGTGACGTAGTTGGCTAACGCGTTTGTCGTGTTGAGCTCGACTGCTGAGGACAGGGAGATCGAGGTTTGAATCTCAGTCGGGTGAACTGGGGGTGGTTTTTCCTAAATGGTTTTCCCACTCTCCCTCCACGCAAATGCGGGTTCACTTCATCTAATTCAACCTTCCCAATTCCTAATTCATTAGCGTAATTAGTACTTAAAACGTATAACTCGAACGGGTAGTAAGACGCGGTGCTAAATAATAATAATAATACATCCTATTCTGACATTGAGCTAGTTCTATCCAGTCCACTTCATTACATCCTGTATTTTGAGCTAGCTACATCCATTATTATTATTATTAGCACCGCGTCTTACTACCCGTTCGGGTTATACGCACTTACGCTAATGTGTAATGGTAGGGTGATGGTGATAGATAAATCTTTGCCGGGACCTGGGATTGAACCCCGGCCGCCCGCATAGAAGTCTGACACCTTACCCCTAGACCGCCAGGTCTCCAGCTACATCCAGTTCACCTCATTACATCATATTCTGACCTTGAGTTAGTTCTATAAAGTCCCCTTCACTATACCCTAACTCCATCTTGAGCTAGTTCTAGCGAGTCTACATCACTACGCCTTATCCATTTCAAGTATGTTCTAATGTTATTCTCCCATACACGTTTAGGGCTCCCCAATGGTTTTCCTGTTAATGTTGTGATAATAGTTGCAAGTCATGATAAACATACTAGAAAATTCATAAAAATGTAATCCCTTTTTTAAGAATTAAGTTAATTTTTTCCTTAAAAATTAAAAGTGCAATATTTGAATCAAATATTTTCCGATGAAGGGGGAGGGGGATTCTTAATAGCCCCAAAACCCAAACCAGAAGTGTTCAAGCTCCCTCAGCCGCTGTATTAGGTCCTTATGTTTGTTGAGTCAGGGGCATGAACGCTCGCTATCTTTCTCGTGATTTGTCCTAGTTCTCAACACCGATTGTTCTTTTCGACGCTGTCTAAAGTAGTTGGAAGGTCTTGGGAACAGGGATGAGGCCACGCCGTTGGTTTTAAGGTTTTCATCTAAACTAACTCACTTAACCGCGGGAAAGAATCGTCTCGTACAATTATGTGTCACCATTGTTCTAAGCGGACACGTTTTTCAACGCTCTCAAGAAGTATGTCTACCATTCATAGCTATGTTACGAGCTGATTAAAGCACGATTTTATAGATAAAAAAAATAGGGTAAGTGTGAAGATTTACCGTTTACACGCAAACACTAATTGGTGAGTGGTAACAAAATATCCACGATCTCTATGCTACATATTTTATTTTCCCTCTAAATAGTGACAAATGTCAATTGCGATTTAACCGTTCATATTGAAGTTTTTGCAATGTTCTCTGAGAAACGTGAAGAGGTATGTTATTATTATTGTTCTTTAATATCTGTAATGAGCACAGCAGCAATTGGTGACAAAATGGGTGACCTGGTGGTCTAGGTGTAAGGTATCGGACTTCTGTGCTCAGGTCCGGGGTTCAATCCTCGGTTCCGGCACAGATTTATCTGATTGCCAAACCCTTCCTTCACCTCTGACAAGACGTGTATTAATCACAACTTGTGAATTTGTGGAATGCCAGGCCTTCACCATGGTTCGGATCCCACGTTAATCTGTAGGTCCTCCATTTCATCTCACAATCACCCTACCATTACACATTAGCGTAAGTGCGTACAACCCGAATGGTTAGTAAGACGCGGTGCTAATAATAATTAGTGACAAACTTTTTAAACAAAAAGAAAAATGTATCATTAAATTCCAGGACGCCTTTGACAGATATTCAAGAAATGTGGAGATTAGCATGTCTAGAAAACTAAACTCTATGTTTCTATAGAAGAAATATTTAATCTATTTTGGCCAAAAAATGTTAATGCTAAAAAAACTTTAAAAATACTGCCCTAAGCTCACTAGCACCCCACCTTAAGTCTTGGGCCTTAGAGGCTCGTAGACACAAAGGTCATTAGCACCTTAAAAAGAGGATACAAAGTAAATACCCGTAGGGAGTAAAATACATAATTGATACACCTGCTAAAAAAACACAGGTGTATACACTACATTAAAAAGACAAAACAAACATATTGAAATATACTAAAATAGTTCAAACTAATCTCAATATGAGATAATATCCAGATGAGACACGTTATACAAGTGAATTAAGATGGAATTTAAAAGATTCACCTGGCGTTTGAATTTATCAAAGTACCTATTCTAAAATATGTATTAAACATTAGATTAGAAATTATTTTACTGTAAGCCTACTACTTAATAATTCAATTGTACTGCATCAAGAAGTCAGCTATTAAAAAAATCTCAAATAAAAGTAGTACCAATCAAATGTATATTTAACAGATAGGATTTGACACATAAAAATTACATTAAATTTAAATATTTAACATAAATGTATTAACTATTTTTGATAAGAGTTTACTGTAATAATGACTTAAAGGAAATAAGAAAATGCTGGGAGCTCAAGGAGGAGGCAGAAGACTGGGCGAATTGGCGGTCTATATTCCATTCACCGTAGGAATTGACTTCTGAAAGGCCTTTTTCCCTACCAGAAGTCTATTATATAGTAGGATATTCGTAGGAAAAAAGACCTTTCAGAGATTAATTCCTACCGTGAATGGAATATAAGTTCACTGACAAAAGGAATGGACCTGTCGTAAGACAGAAAACCTAATATATATTCTTTCGCTGCCTATACAAACCCTTTCGAGCTATACGCAAAAGACTAAAGGATAAGCAAGGTACAATTTAAAGCAAATGTATCCACATTTGCGTCAATGGAAGGTGTAAAACCACATAGGAAAATCCTGCCTCGAAACAGCTGTTCATGATTCGAACCCTAGTTCCCCGTCATCGGCTAACCAGTAAAACACGTGACAGTGACCAGTGACACGTATTAGACCATGCGATTACCGATGCCAGCTAGAAGATATAAAATGATGAATTAGTTTCCATTTTTGAACAACCATCAACGTCAATAAGAAAATTATTGCTATCAGATAAGGAACCAAATATATATCTTAGAAACTAATCCAATTATAGTATCATGAAAATAATTTAATTCAAATACACCCAAAATTGTATATATTTTAATCTATATAATTTATCGTTAAACATTCATCAAAAATAAGTTATAAATTATATATTAACTTCTTGTTGTTTTTAATGTAAGTTTTAATATGTAAAACTATATCTTATTACCACTCTGATAGATAGATAGATAGATAGATAGATAGATAGATAGATATATAGATAAATAGATAGAAAGGTATATAGTTGCTTGGCTTGCTTGAGGCTTAGCAAATATTTGACTGCTTGACGCGGTACAATATTGATTTGTTAAGAAACGAGTTAAGTCATCTCATTTATAATATAATTTCTTACCAAATATTTAAATAGGCCTAATTATAAAAATTTAAATTTTTCCCAATCTTGTATATGAAATTATATAGTTTCAATGAATTGGGTCTTTCTTTAAAAAACAAAATTATTGGAAAGTTTGTGGGAAGAAAATCTTGCGTGACAAGGAAGGAAGTTGAAGTTGAGTGAAAAGCAATTAAGACTACCAAAACTTAAAAACTTCTTCTTAGGAAATCAAGTTGTCAGTTCCTTATCAACACTTACTCAAGTCTAGTTTAATATTTTCAATCAGAAATTAAAAATACATTCTACTTTAAATGTTCTAGCTTTTAAAATTTGGAAACAAAATACGTAAGGTAGATGAGCATTTAGTATTGAATCTAGACGGTGATTTATTTTCCTATTTTGATAAGTCAAAGTATTTTAAAAAAATTAGAATTTTTAAACATATTTTAATCACTATTATTGCTGTAAATTTAGCATATAAAACGGAGAGAGCAGTGAGGAGAGTAATGAAACCAATATTATATTATATTGAAACGGCTACAATTTTTACGATAAGAAAAAAAAATGTGAGGAAAGGAATACAAATAAAACACTTAACACGTTAGTGCATATTACATAGATCCTTTCATTTGTATGTAACACGTTAGTGCATATTACATAGATCCTTTCATTTGTATGTAACACGTTAGTGCATATTACATGGATCCTTACAATTGTATATAACACTTTAGTGCATATTACATAGATCCTTTCATTTGTATGTAACACGTTAGTGCATATTACATGGATCCTTACATTTGTATGTAACACTTTAGTGCATATTACATAGATCCTTTCATTTGTATGTAACACGTTAGTGCATATTACATGGATCCTTACAATTGTATATAACACTTTAGTGCATATTACATAGATCCTCGCATTTGTACATAACACTGCCTAAGCTGCCCATTATTGTAAAAATCAAATATATTGAGTTCAAATAGCCATTTTAGATTTAATCGATTATTATTAGGTTGTGGACTGCTATTTAGACAGAATTCACCATTTTGAGGTAAGGGTGAACGTTTTGACTTTATTACGCCGTTTTTAACATAGTGGCTACCTTATGGAGACGGTGATTCATTTTGAGATTAAAACAGCCATTTTGAAGGGAGAATAACCTTTTTAAATGATATCGAGCATATTGAGGAAAATGTACACCCTTTTGATTATGAGCTGTCATTTTGAGGTTAGGGTGAACATATTTATCATGATAAATAAGTTATGGTTATGAATAAGCATTAATTAATCCTTGAAAATCTTGAGGTTAGGGGCCCAGGCCAAATCAACAATGTTGGATTTGGACGAAATCAAAAGTTTCCGGTCCAGCTGGTCATTTTGTATATGAACGACCATTAAGTTATGGAGCTTAATTTAGAATATGATTGGTCGTCACTATCTTGAGCTTATGGGCTGTTTGAATACCCCGCTCAGTACACATAAGCTTTCCATTGTAAAAAAGTTAAATAAATATGGCTTTTTTTGTGTTAGATAAAAAATTGTGAGAGCAAGTGAAAGTGATACTGTATGATACATTTGATGGACTAAGTACAGGGAGTAAAAAATAAATAGAACTGTTTAGTGAGGTATAATAAATCTATTAATGATCCTCTCAATAAGGGTATGCAAACTGCGACATAGATAATCAATCGCATTGTGTCACTTTTTAAATGCAAAACATAATAGATTGTTTTATATCTCTAGTGCCAATGCCAATAAGGGTATAAGGCAGAAAAAAGTCAAAAATATAAGCTAGAACCCTCGGACTGGGTACCAGTATTTATTTTTATGTGTCAAGCTAGGTCGATTAGTTAAAAAAAAAGAGAGAAGGACGGAAATACATATTAGACGTGGGCGTGAAACTTTGTGTTTGTAACTGTCATCAGTTCGATATTATTTAAGTTGTAGTGGTTTTTTTTGCCCACGGTCAGGTCTTATACTTAATAAAACTTATTATTATTATTATTATTAGCACCGCATCTTACTACCCGTTCGGGCTATACGCACTTACGTTAATGTGTAATGGTATGGTGATTGTGAGATGAAATGAAGGACCTACAGTTTAACGTGGAATCCGAACCACGGTGGAGACCTGGTATTCCTCACATTCACAATATGTCTTGTCAGAGGTAAAGGAAGGGTTTGGTAATCAGATAAATTTGTGCCGGGACCGAGGATTGAACCCCGGCAGCCAGCACATTTAATAACACTTATTTTATATTTGCCATATTTGGTAGATATGAATCAAACAGTTTATGCATATATTTTCACACACACACACATAAAATATATCAATACTTGTTATTCCTGGATCACCCAACACCTTAGCTCAGTCGGTAGCCTGAGTGTCTACTGAGCTTAGCGTCCCGGGTACGATTCCCAGCATGATCGAAAATTGTATCATTGGTGAAATGTGAGTTTTCCCTTTCACAGTAACGAATTAACGGGTGGGGACTTGCTGTTGTGTCTGTTATAGTTTTCAGTGGCATGTCATGGAATGTCGCAAGGGAAGCAGACCTTGTTTAAACTGTACCTGTGATATGTTCTCACCCACTTGGGCCCTATTTGACCAATCACACATCTCATAGGTACAGTTTAAATTAATGCTGATTACTCTGGCAACACTTCGTGACATGCCACTCCCCTAAACCTGATTTATAGGTTAGTTTACATGTCGTTATCTGATATAATCAGTTGATTCAGAAAATACACGTTAAATACCTCAAACCCGCCTCGGTGGCGTAGTTGGCTAACGCGCTTGTCGCTGGGGTTGGTTTTTCCTAAATGGTTTTCCGCTCTCCCTCGACGCATATGCGGGTTCACTTCCTCTAATTCAACCTTCCCAATTCCTAATCCATTAGAGTAATTAGTTCTAAAAGCGTATAACCCGAACGGGTAGTAAGACGTGGTGCTAAATATTATTATTATTAAATACCTCAAATAAATTAGATATAATTTATTCATAAATTATTATTATTATTGATTTCAGGTTTGTTTTGACAATATAAGCACGTTCCCTCTAAATGAAAATATAATAGCTCATCGTGTTTCCTTTATTAATTAAAAAAAAACTGCTCGACCTTTTTTCCCGTGAGTTTAAATTACCATTACAACCTGTTAGCACTTAACGAGTTACAACATTTATTTAACAAATTGATTGATATTATTTTTTAGTAAAGATAAATTAAACCATAAAAAAACTATTTTCGTCTTTAGGCCGAGATACAAACAGACGGCATAAAAAAAAATTAAAAATTGGGTTAATTGGGTAAAAAAAAAGTCAATATCCATCAAAATCTCTTTTTTTTTTTTTTTTTTTATANTTTTTTTTTTTTTTTTGATAACAATACTTTCTTTACCTGAGCGGTCAATAGAAAGTAAATATAGACTGACGATAGTTTGGTACAATGTTTGGCAGCAAGGGTGTAATAATTTCGCTGGGATCGCTTCCATTCCACAGTTGTAAAAAGTAAACACAGAAACGACCTGGCAACTTTCATTTCTGTTTCTGGTTTTGTTTATTTCAGCGAATGACTTCACCTCGCTCCTGCTCATATAAATGACAATGACCCTTTCCTTCCGTTACGCGCAATGATATCTGCTTGCATGTGGTGCCCGGTGACGCTACTAGACTTCCGGTGTTGGCGGTGCGCGCGCAATGCTACCCCGCACACCTGCTTGTTCAGGAAGAAGGGGGACTCCAGACCTGTATTAGTTTCACTTCTGCTTCAACGTTCGTTTTCTTCTTTCTTTTTTATTTAGCACCGCGTCTTACTACCCGTTCGGGTTATACGTTTTAAGTACTAATTACGATAATGGATTAGGAATTGGGAAGGTTGAATTAGAGGAAGTGAACCCGCATTTGCGTGGATGGGGAGTGGAAATACCATTTAGGAAAAACCACCCCCAGTTCACCCGACCGAGATTCGAGCCTCGATCTCCCCGTCCTCAGCGGTTGAGCTCAACACGACTAGCGCGTTAGCCAAATACGTCACCGAGGCGGGTTTCTTCTTATTATATTGTATTATATTAAAACTTTATAAACGAGGAAAATGTTAGGAAAGTAAAAAATAGGTGGCGTATTTAAATGAAACCGGTTAATATTATAATTATAATTAATATATTATTATAATAAAGGAAATTGAAATTGAATTGAAATTATTATGGTTTATAGGCACGTCGACGTAATAAGGTCATTAGGGCCAAATTGTTAATAAACCTCATAATTTTGACATACCTAGTTGAAACGTCATATAAATAAACCTTTTGGAGAAGTGGTTCCCAAACTGTGATACGTGTACCTACCAAGGTACGTAAAGGATTTCAGGGGGTACACGACGAACCAATGAGTTTTAATTTTGATAAAATATTTTTGCTAGCAAAAAAAATCCGATAAACAAATCAATTCTAATTTTTACGTAATATTATGGAGTTAAATTATAAGCTTTTCTTTCCCTCTGTCAACACTTATAATTAACTCGAGTTTCATCTAAATTTGGAGCAACCGTTTATATTTTACAAGATGGCAGGTATTTGTTTACCTTTTTAAATGAAGAGCTGGAAGGGGCAGGTCCTAGGTTGGTTAGGTCGTGGCCTAGAAAGGTGTATGCGACTGGAGAAAGTAAAGGAAACACTGTTTTAAAGCACACGAACCAAATTTAGATTAGCCAACAATATATTATTATATATGTATCTTACAATTACAACTGTCAAAAATTAATATCATTCATAGCTACAACACATTGCTCTATATAATGAATACGTGTCGGGAGATCTACAGCATAATTTTATTAGGAAGAAGGTGACCTGGCGGTCTAGGGGTAAGGTGTCAGACTTCTGTGCTGGCGGCCGGGATTCAATCCTCGGTCCCGGCACAGATTTATCTGATTACCAAACCCTTCCTTCACCTCTGACAAGACATCTTGTGAATGTGAAGAATGCCAGGTCTCCACCGTGGTTCGGATTCCACGTTAAACTGTAGGTCCTCCATTTCATCTCACAATCACCCTACCATTACACATTAGCGTAAGTGCGTATAACCCGAACGGGTAGTAAGACGCGGTGCTAATAATAATAATAATATTAGGAAGAAACTTAAAAATAATAAATACAGGATGGGGCCGAAACAATTAGACGATTAGTAACTTGAAAATTAACAATCTAATTGAAAAGTAAATATTCACTAGATAAATAAAAGCAAACTACATACTACATTATTTCACTTTTTGAAAATAATGTCACTCAGGTAAGCTCCACCGGACCTCAGGCACGTTGTCCATCACTTTACTTAGCGTAGAGCTTATAAATGTTTCCGTCCCACCCTGTATCTTACTATATTATTATGTTCCTTGAAATAAATTATAATAGCGTGGCTGTTTAATCTATCATGATATGCGCATGCGTACAGTTGTCATTGTACTGTTGGCTGTGGCGTGGGGCTCACTCGAGCCGAGGGTGGCTGCGTTATCCGAGAGCTCGTGATCTTAATTGACCGGTCACATGTAGCTGACGAGTTCCACACGTCCATCACAGACTTTGCCTCGAGAATATGAGTGAAGAATAACCCTGGGCACGGGATGACTCTTGTATGCCAAGCGTTAAGAGCAATGGTATACTAAATAAAAGGTCCCTGGCTTGATTCCCGTGTCTAGATGTCATTTTTTAATTTAAATAATATGGTATTTAGATGCGGCCATAACAGTAGGCCTAACTAACAAATATAATAGCTCGGCTGTTTAATTTACTATATTATTATTGCTATTTTATAGGTATTTATAAGCTAATATTATTATTATTATTAGCACCGCGTCTTACTACCCGTTCGGGTTATACGCACTTACGCTAATGTGTAATGGTAGGGTGATTGTGAGATGAAATGGAGGACCTACAGTTTAACGTGGAATCCGAACCACGGTGGAGGCCTGGCATTCCACACATTCACAAGATGTCTTGTCAGAGGTGAAGGAAGTGTTTGGTAATCAGATAAATCTGTGCCGGGACCGAGAATTGAACCCTGGACCCCAGCAAAGAAGTCCAACACCTTACCACTAGACCACCGGGTCACCCTAATACTTATTAAAAGTGACAGCTTCAGAGTCACGTGACGTGATATATTATTACGTGAAAGTAGATCTAAACTTTCTGGATGTCATTTAAGGTTAATCCTATGAAAATTAGACTGTAGTAACTATTTGGAATGTCATCCGCATCGGTGGTAACGCGGGACACACGTATATTCTGGATTGCCGGTGAATGGGAGGTCGGGGTTCAAACCCCGGTAGGGTGCACTGAGAGTGCTGGGAGCACGCTTTCTCAGATACATTTTCCCATATATGCCGCATTTCTCCTCTCTCTTCCCCC
>CABFVX010001131.1:128841-140366 GCA_902151425.1 Timema shepardi | reverse complement strand
GTCACCGGCAGTCTCGTCTATTGCGAGACTATGCGGCCACCGAAGCGGGTCAAGTGGAAAAGCCTTCAATTGTGTCTCCTCAGTAGGTAGTGATAACCAAGTACAAGTAGGTCTTACACTTTGTTTATAATAAACGGTAGACAGCTTTTTCTCTCTCTTTATCTTCGCGTCTTACAGCCTAGTCAGGTTATACACATAAATTCTGTTCAGCGTAGGAATTGTTTTCTGAAAGGCCCTTTTCCCTACCAAAAATCTATTATTTAGTAGGATATTGCTAGGACAAAAGACCTTTCAGAGAGTAACTACTACCGTGAATGGACTATATATGATAATTCCTCTAATGGGGTGGGGATGAAGAAGGAAGCATTTTAGGAGTAAGCAGAGTGGTGAACCATATAGTAAAAATCCCTTTGTAGACCCAACCGGCCAATCTCTCCATCTTTAGCGGGCTAGTCTAACACGGTAGGGACGTCTTAGACCAGGGCGGTCGAATGTATTTCTATTACAAGAGCCAAATCTTAGCATCAGTTTGCACCGCGGGCCGAAGATATATTTAGTAATCCCGTTAAATTAATATAGGCCTACAAACAACACTTTCAATACTTGTATAAAAATTATTGCATTTTTTTGTTGGTAGAATTTTTCAAATTTTACTGCCAATAAAAGTGTATTAATCTTACAAAAATGTATTATGAAATATGCATGCACACAAACTTTTTTTTAAATAACCTAAAATTATAAATGTATATCTATACAAATTTTTATGCTAAAGTGACTTTTTTAAATAAATATTTTTATTTGAACCATTAGCTATTTCGAATCTGATACATTTTGTTTCCCTTTAATTTTCCTCCAGGGTACAGCGAGGGCCACATTTTCAGTGAGCGTGGGCCATCAGTTGTATCCCACCACCTTAGACCATGCGACCACCGAGGCGTGCGGTAGCAAGCTCGACTTGAATGTTTCCACTATGCGTAGGTTCTAAGATAGGGCGTCAATGAGAGGTTTTCCCCTTTCAGGGTAAGCAAAGTGGACGTCAGTTCAAGTAATATGCATCTGTACCTTTTGATAGAATTCACAACGCCTATAAAATGCCAGTAAAATAATTAACTGTCATCCGCCTCGGTGGCGTAGTTGGCTAACGCGCTTGTCGTGTAGAGTTCGACTGCTGAGGACGGGGAGATCGAGGTTCGAATCTCGGTCGGGTGAACTGGGGGTGGTTTTTCCTAAATGGTTTTCCACTCTTCCTCCACGCAAATGCGGGTTCACTTCCTCTAATTCAATCTTCCCAATTCCTAATCCATTAGCGTAATTAGTACTTAAAGCGTATAACCCGAATGGGTAGTAAGACGCGGTGCTAAATAAATTAACTGTCATAAATTTCGGTCATAAAAAAATTATGCCTATTCCTATGAAAAATGGACTGCAGTCAATCTATTATTTGAGAATCGAACGTGCGTTTGACGGTTTTGTAAACTGAAAGTTGGAAATCAGGCTAGCGGTGGATCAACCGGAATTATTTTAATGGCGAGGAATTGATAAGTAAAAAAAAAAAGTGGTGACCCGGTTATGCGTGCCATTAACTATGTCGAACATCATTGGTGGCTATAATTGGAAGCCGAACCAAGAAGACTTGACTTGTTTCCTTTCAACTACGAGACGAGCTCATACCACGTCCGATCAACTGAAATAATCGCATCCAAGTTCGGTTTTCTGCGTTCTTCACCTGAAAGAAGCTATCTTCGGATACATTTAATTGATTTTTTCTTTCATTTTTCAGATCCTTATCTTTCCATTTAGATGAAGGTGTTTTTTTTAAATATTTCAAAATAGTTTCACTAGACTAAATGCTACTGTTTATTCCTAAAAATTTCAAGCTACATCCCGTTTCGGTGGACGCATAGTGTAAGGAGTCACTCTCGCGGAGATCGGGGTTAAAATCATGATTGGATGTACTGGTTTTTCTTCAAAAGTTTTCCATTCTCTCTTTCTCCATGCAAATTCTGGTGGATTTTTGTCTTAACTAGACCTTCCTTATCCCTAACACATTAGCGTATAGCTCGAATGGGTAGTAAGAGGCGGTGCTAAAAAAAAGTTACCGCAGTAGGATGCAACGCCTGATTTAAAGTATAACCCACCTCGGTGGCGTAGTAGGCTAACGCGCTTGTCGTGTTGAGCTCGACTGCTGAGGACGGGGAGATCGAGGTTTGAATCTCGGTCGGGTGAACTGGGGGTGGTTTTTCCTAAATGGTTTTCCACTCTCCCTCCACGCAAATGCGGGTTCACTTCCTCTAATTCAACCTTCCTAAGTCCTAATACATTAGAGTAATTAGTACTTAAAGCGTATAACCCGAACGGGTATTAAGACGTGGTGCTAAATATTATTATTATTTAAAGTATATATTAACCTAACCCACACTTTATTCTTGCTGTGAGACGAGCTCTTAGCATTGGATTAATTACAAAAACTGTGGTTTAGCCTCATTAACTTTTATTTTTTAAAAAGAGGGGAGAGATCAACAAAAGTTGTAGTGACTTTACTTTTTCATGAGAAAAATATTTAACTGTGTATAACATTCACGTGTATTTTTAAAACTAATTAGTATAATATTCTAACGTATCCCAACCAAAATTGATAAAAGTGAGTCATATAGGCTTACCACGGATACATTTTTGGTGTTTTAAAAGATTCACGACGCGTTGACCTATATTCATAATTATTTTATTCTAGAATGCCGATACTATGATAATATAAAATAAACCAAATTTTAAGTTGAACATTGTGCCGATACTTGAAGAAGTCTCCAAATTGGCTCGTCATATTAAAAAGCTAATATCGCCTGATATTGTTGGATATGAATGATACTTTTTGGGGGAGGACTAAGGGTGGAAAGTGAGGATTTTAATAATAATAATAATAATAATAATAATAGTAATATGTACTGCGTTCCTCCCAAAAATGTATTTAGGATCCTGTTCGCCAAATTATTGAAACTATAAAAACAAAACGTAGTAATAACATTATTTAGTATTAACGTATCCTGAAATATTTGTTTTTATAACCCACTTCGGTGGCCACGTGGTCTAACGCGCTACTCTCGCAGTAGGCTAGATTGCCGATGACGGGGAAAGTGAGGTTCGAATCTCGGTCAGGTGTACTTAGGGTGATTTATCATAAATGCTTTTCCACTCTCCCTCCACGCAAATACAGGTACACTTTCCTATTAATATAATCTCCCTAAAACCATTAGCGTAATTAGTACAGTAAGCCCACGGCTTCTTTGGTGCTGACTAACAGCTCACAGCTGTCACTTCTGACAGTCAACATTTAGGTATATACCTAAATTTTTACTGTCAGAAGTGACAGCTGCTAAACACATGTTTTTGCAGATCATTTGGTTGGGCGTAGGGATACATTATTTGGTCTGGTAACTTTTCAAAGCCATCAGCTCTCAGCTGTGATCTGTCAGTCAGCACCAAAGAAGCCATGGGGCTACTGTATATATGCGTATAACCCAAATGGCTAGTGAGACGCGGTGCTGAAAAACTATTTTATAGCCTATCTTATGTAGAAATCTGTTTATTTCACCACGCTTAATTGCCTATTAAATGTGTTAGGGATGAAAAGGGTATACTTTAGAGTTTAAAGTAAATGTGGCCACATTTGCGTTGAAGTAGAGTGGTAACTAATTTGAGAAAACCACCTTTTTTACACCCGACCCGGTTCCAAACCCCGTCCTCCTCGTCATCGCGAGGCCAGACTAAATGAGCTTCACATTTAGGCAGCGTGCCCATCAGTGCGAGTAATGACCTAGTACAGGGGCTAACAACTTGAAAGTACCCGAGGGCTACAAGGAACCCACGAGTCTAGTGATGGGCCGCATCATAGTAGGCTAATTATTGAAACATTTTGCAAAAACTGGAACGATCATTTAATTGTGAAGGGCACTCGCTTCGGTGACTGCATGGCCTAAGGCGCTACGCTACTCTTGCAGTAGACTAGACTGCCGATGACGGGGAGATCGAGGTTCGAATCTCAGTCGGGTCTACAAAAGGTGGTTTCCCCTAGACAGTTTTCCATTCGACATCCAGGAAAATGCGGGTACACTTCCTCTAAATATTAACTTAAACCATGAGTACATAAACGTATAACCCGAAAGGATAGTAAGACGTGGTGTTAACAAAGTGAATGAAATAGGAAATGGTAATTTAGACATGTTAAATTAAAATTCAAAATAATTTTTCTACTAAAATATATATCAATATAATATATCAGGTGTAAGAAAAATAAGTTAAACTTGAACATCAGTTGGAGAGGTCGTGGATTTTTCCCAAGCAAGTGAAAACCTTTCGTTTCTCGGTTAAAAACATGAATTTTAGCATAGTAAATTACTTTTCGAAGAAACTTCATGGACCTCAAAAGAAAAAAAAGAAAAAAACACTTCGCGGACCTCATTCACCCCGTGGACCACCAGGTGGAAACCCCTGTAGTATATGTGTGGTGTTGCTTCATTCACAGTAGCTTTGAATTTTTCTGATAGTTTAAAATATACTAAATACATTCACTTCGTAAATACATTTAGTCACTTTGACAAGCGGTATGTATCGCCTTCGCTACTGTCATAAAGGTACAAAGTTA
This sequence comes from Timema shepardi, assembly GCA_902151425.1. Classification (NCBI taxonomy): domain Eukaryota; kingdom Metazoa; phylum Arthropoda; class Insecta; order Phasmatodea; family Timematidae; genus Timema; species Timema shepardi. Next base: position 135,727 of record CABFVX010001131.1, on the reverse strand, counting down.
CCGTGAACCAAATATCTGGACGACTGTACATGTGACAGCTAAAATAACATGTTAGTTTAAGTATGGTATGTTTTAGCAACATCCAAACGTTTATAAACTGATGATGTCTTAATAGGTCAAGGTTTTAAAAACAAAAGTTAAAATTACTGCGGAAATGTTTTTACATTTTTATTTGGTAGTTTTTAGTGTTGCAATGTGTTGCTAACGCCATCACCTCCATTATTCACTTGTTTTCTGATTCATAAAGCTTATCCTACCCCCGTGAAAATATATTCATAATTATTGGAAACCTCATTATTTGGAGGCTGTATTTAGCCCAAACGAGCCTTACTCAGTTTATTATACCTATCACTCCCATATAGGTATTCCAAGCTAAAAACAACCAAGAAAAGAGGTATGGGCAACTTAACACTAACCCTTCCCTACTAGGCAATTTGAATATTTAAATAGCGCATTGTATTGAACCCATTTTTATCCAAAATGAGCACTGCCCAAATGATTTTAGCCAAGATATTTAGTCAAGATATTTAAAATTAAAATAAGTGTTAATGGTGTAATTTAATACTATATTCACGCACTTAAGAATGTATAGAATTTTAATAGCTCATAGTTGTGAGGGCCAATGTATAATACATAAAAAGTGAGCCAATTTTATCATATACCGTAGTTTAAATTTAAAATGAAGGTCCTTTAAGAAAAAAAAACATATTTTTTGAGACAAAAATCATCAGAATTTTATTATTTTTTTAGTATTTGCACAGTGATAATCAGATTTAAAGAACTACCTCAACTGCACCCAGCCGAGATTAGAACCTCAACCTACCCACCACAGTAAATTCAGTCTATTACGAGCCTTACTCCTATTACGAGCCTTACTCCTAAGAACATGTGACCACCGTTAAAGGGCCCCTCGTTGATAGTCTCTGTGTTAAAAGCACTAAAAAAACCATAATAATCTCCCCCAGGGTGATTACCTGGTAAGACGTGTGTGGGTCAGTGTGTAGCAGCTCACATGCCTGCGTATGTGTGTCGTATGAAGGCGGCTATTTGGAGCAAGAACACAGGGCCTGCCACAAGATCACAACAAAAAGTACCGTTACCCTTACGAGCAACTGTTCCACCATACTTGCACTCATTATAAACTGATATGGAAGTGAAACTCCACACATGCGGCAAATTACTCCACACGTGTGTTATTATTTTAAAATATAAACATATGTATGCAACCACGTCTTACTACCCGTTCGGAATACATGCATTTGTGTGTAAAACCATTTAGGAAATAACTTTGTACACCCAGCCGGGGGTTTGAGCCCCAACCCTGTCACCGGTATTCCATGCTCGACGAGGATGACTTCTTAGTCCGCGTGCCCATCAATCCGGGTAATATATTGCCATAAAGAAAATCATAGAATGGGTATAAAATACAAGAGTTAATAATAAAGCTAGTTTTTTAGATATTATTTAAAGTATCATTTAATAAATGTATTTTCATAGGGTTTTGGGTTCAATTCCCGTGCCGAGGTTGTGGTCATATATATAAGCACCGCATTTTACTATCCGTACGGATTATACGCCATAATATATTCGTAGTTAGTTGAATATTTTGGAAGAATACGCGATATCAAATTACTGATATTACTTTCCCTTTGTTAATTTTATATTTGTAAAAAAAAAGAAAGAATCAAACACGAAATATGTTACCAATGCATAGTAAGCATTATGTGTCGGTGTTGTATGTGATATTATTAATTAATGTAGTTCTTTCAAGATCCACCCAAAAGGTTGAACTTGCTGTGAATGGACTATATCAGAGAGTTCACCATTTGTTTTAGCTTTCCAGATAATATTCATAGAGGCCTCTGTATTTCACACCTTTAGGCCATAGCGTACGACTCCAAAGGTCAAAATATTTAATATTTTAACCATTTATTTTTGTGTGTAAATAACTTGTTTTTATTTATTAAACACAAATAATACATTAGGACACGATTTACAAGCTAACTTAACCGACGCCTAGCTACATCAAATATCTAGCTAATTACATTATTTTCATCGCATCTCACTGCCCATTCGGGTAGTACGTATTTATATTAATTACACTAATGCAGTTTGAGGAATATGTTATCTGGAGGAAATGCATTCAAATTTGCATGGAGGTCAAGTGGGAAAACACACAAATTACGTACAGCCAGGTTTTAAGAGACAACTCTCCCCGTTACTGGCAAACTAGACTAAATTTAATATTTTAAACTAAATGAAAAATAACACCTGACACGGGAATCGATACCGGGACCTTTGGCTTAACGCACCGATGCTCTACCACTGAGTTATCCGGGATTCATCCCGTGCTTAAGGTCATCCTTCATTCGAAGTATCGTAAACTGGCATCAAAGCAGCCCTCCCGAAATACTGACGGTTGTATTTGATAGCTCACGATTTTTTTCTCTTAGCAGCGTGTATTACTACCCATTCAGGTTATACGCTTATATACTAATTACTCTAGTGGGCTTAGGGTTGTGGTGGGTTATATTTATATTAAGTGTAACCATATTTGCGTGGAGGGAGAGTAGAAAACAAGCTTGGAAAAACCACCCCCGGTACACCCGTCCTAAATATGAACCTAGTTCTTCCTGTCATCGGTCGTCTAGTCTAACACGAGAGTAGCGCGTTAGACCATGCGGCCACTGAACCGGGTAAGAATGTTATTAATAACATCTAAATATGTTAATAAATAAAGAGGGTTTCGTTAATAAACATGTTTATTTATTTTATTCATACGTAGAACAACGGAGAGAAAACTATCTTTCCAAACGGCAATTTGAGGACCAGATGTTACAGAAAGAAACTTCATCCATTCAATTTCATTGGACCAAGTCTTTTACAGACGTAGTATTGAAAAGAGATGATTGAATCTAACGTTTTAAAATTTGTTTTATATAAAGATTCTTATCACAAATGTTTATTAAACTTTCTGCCTCCCATCATATCAGCTCTAATCTAGACACATAATATATTGTTGTATTAATGTGTCAACTTTTAAATATTGTGTTCTCCTGAATGAAAGCATGTTTCCAGTATTTATGCTTGTAATGAACATGATGTTCAATTTTTAACTTAACAAGAACATAACTTGTAACACCATTTTTGTAATAAATCTATAATTACATAACATATTCTTTAGGACGAGGAATTGCCTGAATGGAAACACAAAATAAGTAATTCATTGCTTGGTTAAATGTGTGTGTTTAGGGCTTAACTATATAATCAAGTGCTATAACAACTAATAACTTAAAAAAAAAAGATAAATACATTTTGCTGGAAATTGTGAATCTTATAAAAAAAAAGCAAAGAGCCGCACTTATTTCAAATATATGCCTTCAGTAGTGATGTTTGTTTTAAAAAAAACACGCCATTTTGGGCGTTAGCTACAATCAAATGTTCATAGAAAGAACCTTATTTGACAACTAGAGAAGATACTAGATTTTTTTTACGTATTTATACGTCAAGTCATATGATATGCAAATGTCACTTTTGATAGATGTTATCAATACCTATTAAATAACATTAGTAATATGTTATCATTGTTGGTATAAAAAAAGTTTGCATTTTTTAAAAAGCCATTTGTTTGAAAATCGGTTGGTCTAAACAAGATGAATGCACAAATTACTCAAATTTAGCAATGAATATTTCCATAGGTTTAAGAATTTGTGTCGCTTAGTTTGTTTAATATGTGTCATGCTTCAACATCCGTCCGGGCAAATCATTTTTAACTATAGGCCTACTAATGTGATATGAATAATAAAAGTAGAATTTAAAGGAAATCACGGGGGGCGGGGGGAGAAGAAAACCATTTAGGAAAAGATACTCCCGGTTTACTTGGCAGAACATCGAACCCTGGCCTCTTTGTCCCCGGGAAATCAGACAAGAATAGTTTGACTTTTGAGTCCGCGTGTCCACCGAGGAGAGTTTGTTGTTTATTAGTGCTGATATGTGAGGACAGTCTCACTAATCAACACACGTGTCGATTTCAACCACAAAGCGGCCGAGGAGAAGAATCCTATCTGGAATATCACATTCTCGATTTTGAATTGAAATCTATTATTATTATTATTATTATTATTATTATTATTATTATTATTATAATTATTATTGGTACAAGTGCACAATAGTTTTTATCGATGAATTTTTTTATTAATGTAGTTTTATATTTTAAAGTCATGATAAATCTAAAATATGGTCTAAATAAGTTAAACGCTTACGGAAACCGATCCAAAGATGAGCAAAACGCACCGGACTATGGGCTCGAGGCAGATTTGAGTCGGCCACAATCTATAGCTAGAAATCTATGAGGGACAATTTCCCATAGGAATTGTTCCGTTCGGTGACCTGGCGGTCTAGGGGTAAGGTGTCAGAGTTCTGTGCTGCGGCTCTGGGGTTCAATCCTCGGTCCCTGATATCCAAACCCTTCCTTCATGTGTATTAGTCACAACTTGTGAATGTGTGGAATGCCAGGCCTCCACCGTGGTTCGGATTCCACGTTAAACTGTAGGTCCTTCATTTCATCTCACAATCACCCTACCATTACACATTAGCGTAAGTGCGTATAACCCGAACGGGTAGTAAGATGTGGTGCTAATAGTAATAATAATAACTGTTCCATTTTAAAATTTTATTATTTTTTCAAACAGTTTCTCTAAAAAAAACACCAAATTAACTATTTAAATAACCCGTTTTAGGCTAGACTGCCGATGAAGAGGAGATCGAGGTTCGAATCTCAGTTGGGTGAACTGAGGTTTTTTTCCAAAACGGTTTTCCACTCTCCCTCTATGAAAATGCTGGTACAATTCCTATAAATATAATCTCCCTAAACTCTAAAAACCATTAGCGTAATTAGTACATAAGCAATCCGAACGGATAATAAAACGCAGTGCTAAAAAAATAGAAATACCAAAGCTTTGTCTGATCTAAAACAAAATATGTGGAAATGTGACAATATCCTGTAGATGTGTGCTGTTGGCCAAGTTGATGCGAAGTGTTGTGTTTAGCTTAGCTGACTCAGCAGTGCTGACCTAGGTAACACGTGAACTGGTTCAAGGTGTTGGTGAACTCTTGATACCGCATTCCTACGTCGAACCGGGTTTGCTCCCAGCGTATTTCGAAAGTGCGCGCGGGCTTTGTGAGGAGAGGAGATTCTACAGGATAACTTCGAACCATTTAAATGGTACCGATACTAAACATAAATCCAGAGCTATAAAGTTCGCACTTTAATTAAATTTATTCTAAGGATGGACGTTAACACCAGGTACATTATCAGAATGAGTTAGAATAAAGCTTGATTCCCACGTCCGACAAACAATAAAAAGCAGAATCTGCGCAATATATCACGCACTTTAAGGTGACCCATGATGCATTGCAACGCTAACTTAAAACAGCTGATTATCAACATATTTTATTTTCTAGTAGATTAACATATTTTTTAAATTATTCTCCCGATGGATGTTTACAAATTATAATAATGTTTTTTGGCACAATCCCATACAATGACACACACGCTTTACATTAACGGGTTCTTTCAAATCTCCTCGCGACGGCCAACGAATCTGTCTGCTAGCTTCTGACTGTAGAGCGCATGCGTTATCAAATGCGCATGCGCACTGATTTGAAATGGTTGTTTCTGAGATTTGATTGGTTCTCCTGTGCCGAACATCTCAGGCAGAGCGGACAAAGTAGAGAGGATGAATTGAACTTCAACAGAACAGCTCGCGCAGATTAAGAGGAACTTGTGATTAGCTTAGAGCTCGTCACGTGACCACGTTTCTGTTGTGCGCTAGTTTATCGGCGAACGTGTGAACCCGCAGGAAGGAAAGAGCTGCTACTCCAGTTCTCTCCTCACACTCACACTTGGTGGTTGAATGGCAAAGCATCACTAGCGTCGGGGCGCACCACGGTCTGCTTTAGACTAGACATGTATAGTCTCATTTTGGTTGGAAGAAAGGTCTAGAAAATTCAAATATATGTTTGCTGCTAACATTGAGAACATTTTACTGAACAATTTGTGTGATTACATAAGTATTGATCATATCTACCAACAGTGACAGCTGTGGATAGATAACATGACTTGATGTATGGAAATATTAAAATTGTTTTAGTAAATTTTAGTAACTACCAGGTATTATTATTATTATTATTATTATTATTATTATTAGAACCACGTCTTACTACCCGTTCGGGTTACACGCACTTACGCTAATGTGTAATGGTAGGGTGATTGTGAGATGAAATGAAGGACCTACAGTTTAACGTGGAATCCGAACCACGGTCGTGGCCTGGAATTCTACACATTCATAAGTTGTGATTAATACACGTCTTGTCAGAGGTGAGGGCAGGGTTTGGCAATAAGATAAATCTGTGCCGGGACCAAGGATTGAACCCCGGAACCCAACACAGAAGTCCAACACCTTACCCCTAGACCACCAGGTCACCTTAGATATTGTTCTTCCTACCAAATTCATGGTATAAGCTCCCCTGTGATTCAATAAACAGACATTTTTACAAATAAAATTATATCTCTAGTTGCGTGTATATATTATACATCCTACCATTGGCCCCATTTGCAACTTACACTCATTTTATGACACAGGATAATAAAGGAGCATGCCACACTCGGAATCCGACATTTTGTCCGACAGTGTCGGAAGGTGTGTCTGATGCGGTCTGCTCAACATGGGGTTAAATGGAGGCCCACACACTGGCTTCGACATCTTCAGACGCCTTGCGACGTCGTTAGACTTATTTGTTTGTCTGACGAAGGTCCTTCAAGTTTCGTATTTCGACAAGAAACCTTCCGACGGATTGAACTGCGCATGCAACAGCAGCCGAGATC